>CAWUFW010025270.1:0-47372 GCA_963921515.1 Calotriton arnoldi
TCACCCCCAGCAAGAGAATCACGTTCAGACTCCTCACCCACGCACACAAGGCCCTCCACGACCTGGTCCCAAAGTACCTCAACGACCGCATGACCTTCTACACGCCCACCCGCCAGCTACGATCAACCAGCCACGCCCTCGCCACCGCACCACGCATCCGCAGAACCACCGCCGGAGGAAGATCCTTCTCCTACCTGGCAGCCAAGACCTGGAACTCCCTCCCCACTCACCTTCGGCGAACCCAGGACCATCTCTCCTTCAGGAAGCAGCTCAAGACCTGGCTGTTCGAGCAGTAACTTACCCCCTCCCCCAGCGCCTTGAGACCCTCCCGGGTGAGTAGCGCGCTCTATAAATGCCGTGATTGATTGATTGATTGGTAGCTTGGCACGAGCAGACAGGCTTATCCCCAAGGCAATGTGTAAAGTATTTGCACCAACACTCACAGTAACACAGTGAAACACCACAAATGTACACCACACAGGTTGTTATAAAAATATAAACATCTTTATATAGCTTAGGTCAGATCAAAACGGCAGAAAATGCACATACATAAATTACTCTGTCCTTAGAAATGTTTCTTGATAGGTTTCTTTAGCCAAAATAAACTGGTAGGCTCTGTGGGAAAGTTCTCTTAATGGCAATGTTCTCTTTATAACACGTACTCGTCAGGGTAAGGGTAGGGGTTGAGTCCTTATAACTATAGGCCTCCTGCCCCCAGCGTAGGGAAAGTCACTCAAAAACAAATGGTGCCCTTAATAACCAAATGCCCCCGCTGTACTTCTAGCACAGAGCTACCCTCGTGTGTCCACTTTCCCTATTTCTTGTCTCGTCTTAGCGCGGGGCGCGCTCCACTCGAAATCACCCCCTCCTCGAATGCGCGGCCGGCAACAGCGCGTCAGTGCACACAATTCCCCCAGCACCGCCTTAGGTCCCAGATGGGAGCCGGTTACTTCTTTGCTGCGAAGCGGGGCTGGGCAGTCCGTGCGGGTCTCAGGCTCCGGTTACAGCGCCTTCGTTGAAGAGCGAGGGGACGCCTCGCGCTTCCTCCAATCCTAGCGCGGCTCTGGTCTGACGAGCCCCTCGGTTGCTAGGCGATGCACCGCGCTGAGTCCAATCTCAGCGCGGCTTTCCCCTGACGTCGGCACTGGCTGGGAGCGGTGATATTTGACACGGCGCGTTGCTTCCTCTCTGCACCGGGCCGGCGGCGGTGATCTCGGCCCCCTTTGTTCACGGTCTCGGGTAGCGCATGAAGCGCACTCACTCCCCCGGGCCATCGGCGGTGAAATTAGCATACACACAGCAATTCGGGGCAAAGCAGACGCCCCGCAGATCTTCAGCTGTGCGCTAGTCTGCCCAGAACGGGGCACGACCCCGGGGCAGATCACGATGGAGGCGAAGCAGACCTCGCGAAAGGCCCCAGCTGTGTGCCGATGAGCACACCGAGTCCCGAGCACACGGGCAAGCAGGGCAAAGCTCAGGAGGCCACAGTCAGGGTGCAGAGATACGCACTCAGCGTTGATAAAGATGGTTTCTTCTTGTAAACTTTTGTGTCCCTGAGTTTATAACAGGAGGCCAGCTCTTCTCAGGCCCTTGGAGACTTGTTCTTCTTCCCGGACACAGCACACAGCAAAGTCCTTTCTTCAAGCAGGTGGGGGGGACACAGCACACAGCAAAGTCCCCTTTCCTCTTCCTCAGTGGACACAGCAAACTGCAGGTCAGCCCCAGAACACACAGCAAGGGCAGTCTTCCTTCTCAGTCTCTTCAGCTGATCTTCTTTGGCAGAGATTCCTCTTGATGGTAAAAAGTAGTCTAAAGTTCAGGGGTTTCAATTCTAGTATTTATACTCCAAAAGTCTTTGTTCTTCATGTGTGTGGGGTCCTGGACCCAGTCCAAACCAGTTCAGGGTGCATTCTGCCAGGGCACCTCTCCTTCCTTTGTGAGTGTGGGCCAGGGTCATCAGACACACCGCAGGCGGTGGAGCCAGCATTGTAGAAGGTAGGCACAGCCCTATTCAGACCCATGTGCAACTCCTCCCACCCCTCTACATGTAGATAGGTCTATTCAGCCTAGTGCTGACTCACCCAGCCTCCTGCAGCCACCCCCAGCCCCAGCCCCTGTCACTCACAAACCAGACGGTCAATTCACAAAACAGGCAGAGGCACACAGAAAGGTTGAACAAGAAAATAGCCACTTTCTAAAAGTGCTATTTCCAAACTTAGAATTTAAAAACCATCTTCACTAAAAGATGTGTAATTAAATTCTGAGTTCAGGGGTACCAGATTCCAACTTTCTATCTTGCTGCTATGGGAAGATATGCAGGTAACCATGTTACACAGCATTCCCCATGTTATCCTATGGGCAAGATAGCCTTTCAATAGTGAAAAACGAAATTGGCAGTATTTCACTATCAGGACATGTTACCCACACTAGTACATGTCCTATCTTTCACATACACTGCACCCTGCCCAGGGGGGTACCTTGGGCCTACCATAGGGGTGTCCAATGTGTAAGAAAAGGGAAGGGTTAGGCCTGGCAAGTGTGTTCACTGGCCAGGACAACATGGCAGTTCACTAACTGCGCACAGGCACTGCAGTGGCAGGCCTGAGACACCATCTTAGGGCTACTCCTGTGGGTGGCACAATCAGTGCTGCAGGCCCACTAGTAGCATTTGAATCACCAGCCCTGGCACACTTAGTGCACTTTACTAGGGACTTATTGGTAAAGCAAATATACCAATCATGGATAGCCAATCACAATAACAATTTAACCAGGGAGCACTTGCACTTGGGCACTGATCAGCAGTGGCAAAGTGCCCAAAGCATCTAAACCAGCAAAAACGAATTCCAGCACAGTGTCAAAAATACAGGAGGTAGAGGCAAAACGTCAGGGGAAACCACGCCAAGGATGCCAGGTCTAACAGATATATTAAAGGAGACCAATTAATTGTCTGTTCCATTGATTCTTCAATCTCCAAAACAATTGCTTAACCTAGCCAATGTGTTTCGTCCTCACAGCAAGACGTCATCTGGGCTCAATTCTTCTTGTATTTCATAAAATGTCCACTTCATCAGTATTATCATTGTAGGGTTCATTAGTCCATGTTTTCTCATATAAAGCGGAAACTCCATGATATTAATTACTATGACCAACAGCAACTGTCTGCATTTGAATAGCAGTACTTTGGCATGTGCCTCAAGCAATCAGTCCTGGTATCTGTTCTACCCAAATCCTCGGTACACCTTATACTATCTTCTCCAATGATGTTCTATGGAGAGGGAAAGTGGAACTCCTACGCAGCTTCTCATATTATCACTTTGGAACACTTTCAGTGGTTCTATTATGGAAGCACAAGAAAGGCAGGCAAATGTTGCCATTTCCTTGCAAACCTGGTTTGTTCAAGGCCAGGTGACCTTGCAGCTCTAATAACTAAGCCAGGTCTGCAGCTTTTCAGAGAACAGAAAATTGAAGTTCTCTATTTTTTAGGTCAACTAATGCAATTTAAAGCTTTGAAAATAATGTCCAAAAGTAATATGGCAATTTTGCACATACTTTTAACATTGTCATTCAAATATTAGTTTTCTAGGCCCTGAACTTGACACACACAATCACAGGCACACACTCGTTAGTGCTCTCATGTTGGCAGACAATCAGGCCAGGTTTGCATGTAACATGTATAAATTAGAAGAAAAGTCCTGCCACACATGACCGGTTTGTCGTGTTTATTGCCAAGATACAATTGACAATGTTGAAAAAGATTCTAGGAGTTTAAAGAAAGAGGATATTAAACTTCTTTCTTTTTCTGAAAGAAGAATTGGTATTAATGAGGATGACAGGGATTTAAAGGAGGGAACTTGTGAGGAAGATGAATATGAGAGGGCAATAAGAGCACTGGAAGACAGTTTATAGTAAGTGACTACATGCAGAGGTTGAGAGGCATACCTTATTTTCCTGGGAGCAACATCATAGTGAGAGTGTGCAAGTGTGTAGAAGGATATGTAGCGGTGCCAAAAACACTTGCAGCTTCATACACATTTATAGAATTGAGGGAGACTATTGTTAGGGATCAAATGGTAAACAAGCAGTGTAATAAGTGCAGTTGCCATGACCCACCTTACTTCACACAGGAAATAACACAACCCTGCCCAATATCAACCTCCCAGCAGGAGCAGAGTTAGCATGCCACCAGTACTGCTTGCTATCACTGGATCTGTCTGGTGAGTTGTAGTAATGGGTGCTCATGCACTCTGTTTATGCTTAACTTGTAGAAAGATGTCGTCATTATAGTTCCCTTGGAATCCCTTTGATCGTCAGGTTATGCCTTTGTCTGTTACTCTGTGGCTGGCGAAGGGAGGTTCACGTTGCATATGGTGTTGGCAAATAAAGACCAGTTACTTCCTTATGCGGTGTGGTGTCTTTGATTACAACACGCTATTTGGAGGATTATAAATTGTCGATGTGCTTTCTAAATGGTTAGTGTTCAAGTTTATGTCTGAGGTCACGATGAGAAGTACTATTGAGGCGTTGAAAGGAGTGTTCTTGGAGGACGGGTTGCCTCGTATTTTAATTTCAGATAATGGGACACAACTCACATCACATGAGATGAAGTCATTTTTAGATAAGTGTGATATAAAGCACCATCGTACCGCGCTTTACAACCGCCAGGCCAATGTCATGGTGGAACGGGCCAACCGCTCATCGCACTACAAAAAGAACAATTGATGGACAGAATGCAGAACAATGTCATACATTCACCCCAGTACAGAGATCTGGGCCTAAATCCATCTTTTTCTGCTCACCATGCCATTCCAGTTTGAACCCAGCCATATGCAAATCAGTCTTGACCCTGTGCCCAATAGGAACAGTCCAGCCCGAACTGCCAGGCCAGGTCCTCCCTGGACTGGAACCAGGCATCCTAGGACCGGTTTCGGGGTGTTACCCCCCCATCAGCCAGGATAGCTTTACTCCAGTGGCATGGAGAGCACGGGACCCATGTCTGGGCATACCAGTCCCACTCGGGGCGACAAATGCAAAAAGAATAATTGATGGACAGAATGCAGAACAATGTCATACATTCACCCCACTACAGAGATCTGGGCCTTAATCCATCGTTTTTTTGCTCACCATGCCATTCCAGTTTGAACCCAGCCATATGCAAATCAGTCTTGACCCTGTGCCCAATGGGAACAGTCCAGCCCGAACTGCCAGGCCAGGTCCTCCCTGGACTGGAACCAAGCATCCTAGCACTGGTTTCGGGGTTTCACCCCTCATCAGCGAGGATAGCTTTACTCCAGTGGCATGGAGAGCAAGGGACCCCTGTCTGGGCATACCCGTCCCACTCGGGGTGGTGTGGTGAGCAAAAGAATGATGGATTTAACCCAGATCCTTGTGACTGGGGGGTGAATGTTTGCATTGTCCAGCATTCCGTCCATCAATTGTTTCTTTTGCATATGTCGCCCTAAGTGGGAAGGGTATGCCCAGACGTGGGTCCCGTGCTCACTACATCACTGGATTCAAGCTAGCCTGGCTGATGAAGGGTGATGCCCTGAAACCGGTCCCAGGATGCTTGTTTCCGGTCCAGGGAGGACCTGGCTTGGCAGTTCGGGCTGGACTGTTCCCACAAGGAACAGGGTCAAGAATGATTTGCGTATGGCTGGGTCTAAACTGGGGTGGTGTGGTGAGCAAAAGAATGATGGATTAAACCCAGATCCTTGTGCCTGGGGGTGAATGTTTGCATTGTCTAGCATTCCGTCCATCAATTGTTTCTTTTGCATATGTCGCCCTAAGTGGGAAGGGTATGCCCAGACGTGGGTCCCGTGCTCACTACACCACTGGATTCAAGCTAGCCTGGCTGATGAAGGGTGATGCCCTGAAACCGGTCCCAGGATGCTTGTTTCCGGTCCAGGGAGGACCTGGCTTGGCAGTTCGGGCTGGACTGTTCCCACAAGGAACAGGGTCAAGAATGATTTGCATATGGCTGGGTCTAAACTGGGGTGGTGTGGTGAGCAAAAGAATGATGGATTAAACCCAGATCCTTGTGACTGGGGGTGAATGTTTGCATTGTCTAGCATTCCGTCCATCAATTGTTTCTTTTGCATATGTCGCCCTAAGTGGGAAGGGTATGCCCAGACGTGGGTCCCGTGCTCACTACACCACTGGATTCAAGCTAGCCTGGCTGATGAAGGGTGATGCCCTGAAACCGGTCCCAGGATGCTTGTTTCCGGTCCAGGGAGGACCTGGCTTGGCAGTTCGGGCTGGGCTGGACTGTTCCCACAAGGAACAGGGTCAAGACTGATTTGCATATGGCTGGGTCCAAACTGGGGTGGTGTGGTGAGCAAAAGAATGATGGATTAAACCCAGATCCTTGTGACTGGGGGTGAATGTTTGCATTGTCCAGCATTCTGTCCATCAATTGTTTCTTTTGCTCATTGCACTACGGCTCATTGTGTGACAAATGTTTCTCCTTTTGAAAAAATGTGAGGGAGAAGGCCGGGCACCAAGCTGTCTCTGGCACGGTTGACCAATGCCAGTCATGGGAAAAGGGTATGTGAGGCACCTAGGGAAACTAAAGGGAAAGTAAGAACCAGGAACTGCCAAAGCAGGTAAGAGCGGTGGGGGGGGATTCGACAGACAACGCAGAGGGAAAATTAAATAAATAATTATTTTTCCCTTGTCGTCATCTGTCTAATCCCCCCACCCACCCTGCCCTACCGCTCTTACCTGCACGGGCATGCGTGATAAGAACTGGAGATTGGGTAAAGATAAAACATGAGTGAGTGTGTGGAGGGTTATCTAAGTTTTGGTGCCCCTTCAAGGTCAAGGAAGTGTTTGACAGGTATGTGGAATTGTAGAATGGGAACAAGTGGAATAAGCTTAAAGTGTCTCTAAACCAAAGAGGAGGGGCATGTGGCGAAATTGGAGCTCAAGGAGGACTCAACAGTTACATGTTGAGGGACGATGAAGAGTTGCTGAGAGAAACAGAAGAGGGGTTGAGGAGACATGATGAGAATGGGGGTGGGGATGTGAACGAGCGAGGTTGTAACAGCATTCCACATCCGGGAAGTATGAAAGAAGCACAGAATCCCAGGAACCCCAAGACCTCCACGCTATTTGGAGGATTATGTGCAAAGTGCTTAAATTAATTAATTGGATTTTTATGCGTGCTTTTTGTTTATACAGTATCGTGGAACCTTTGCATCATTGTTACGGGAAAGACTTTCCTTTATATGTTTCCTTTCCTTTTTCTTCTACGATTTTTTCCCTTTCTTTTCTTTTTCAAGTGCATTGTTTAATGCTTTTTAACCTGCTTTGTTTAGTAGAAGGGGAAGGAATGTGTAGCAGTGGGTGCTCTTGCACTCTGTTTTGATTAACTTGCAGAATTATGCCATCATTATAGTTCCCTTGGAATCCCTGTGTTGGTCAGGTTCTGCCTTTGTCTGTTACCTTGTGGCTGGTGAAGGGAGGATCACGTTGTATATGGTGTTGGCGAATAAAGACCAGTTACTTCTTTATGCGGTGTGGTGTCTTCAATTACATGAGTCCACCATCAGAAATGTTGAACACCTGACAGCCGTTTGCAGCCGCCTCTCACACTAGCAATGTGACAGCTTAAGCCACTGAAGCTGAATCGAGCAAAAAAGGCTAAAAAGGCCTTTCTTCGTGACCAGCCATTGTGAACTAGAAATGCTCTGCGGGGATAAAAGCACAGTATAAAATCACAAACCTTTCTACTCGTAGGGAAGAGTCCTGTAAGGCACAGACATTTGTCTTCGTGTTGTTATTTTCGCTCATCTGCTCTAACTTCCCATCTAGGTGAAGAAAGTGTCATTTTAGTTCTAACTTTTGGGTCAATGGTAAGTGTACCAATGGACAACCTAATGTCACATTAATGTCACTTCTCACTGAGTCGAGTCAATAACACACGTAATACTGTTATTTTATTGCCCCTTCCTGAAAAAACAGAAGTTACATTCACTCAAAGCCCAACCGGAAGTGCATGCTCCAGCGCTGATAACATCCGAATAACACCATAAATATAGGCAGGGTAACGTAGACCCTGGCAATGATGTTAAAATGCGGGTATTGTTTACGTTCGTTTTAGCACTAGAGCAAACTTGGAGCTGCGCTGAAAATGCGGTGGTGGTTTGTATCGCCACTTACCACCATTTGGAAACTTTACAAATGCAGAAATAGTGCTTGGAAAACTCGTGCAAATACATTTAGCATATTTCCCCATGTTGTTGCAGTGCTTGAAGCAGCTGGAAACTCGATAGACCGGCTTTTGGAGCCGGAAAAGACAACTTAAATGTCAACTTAAATGTAGGCGCTACAACGTTATAAATTGAGCTTAAAATATTGGGGCATATTAGCAAGAAGAGGCGATAATCATCGCTAACCCTGCTTAGCGTGATTTTTTTTATCTCCGGCTATCGCTGGAATATATCGCCACGCTAACGCTGTATTAGCAACGATTAGCGCTATGGCGATGAATATTCCAGCAATAGCGGGGAAATGGGCCAACATCGCTGAAAAACCAGCGTTGTTGCATGGAGAAGGGAGAACACCTTGCTGATACGACCCTTTGGTCGTATCAGCATAATCCACCCCCATGTTAGGTATGGCTAACACCTGCTAATTGCAGGTGTTAAATAAATGGCGATGACCCGGTTAGCGCGACTTTTCACGTCGCTAACTGGGGCCATGGCCACCTTGCTAATAGGCGATAGGCCTGTTAGCGAGTGTTTCCCAGGTTTGTTCGTCGGAACGCCCACTTTGCATGTCATTAGCGATAAATATCGCTGACATGCAAAGCGGTAAAAAACGGGCGCTAATGCCCGCAAACTGTCGCTAACTGCTGTTAGAGACAGTTTGCTGATAGGGCGATATAAATATCGCCGCTTTAGCGGCAAAAAGTGCCGCTAAAGCGGCGATAGTGCCCTTGCTAATATGCCCCATTATTTTCTATGTCCAAGGAGGATTTGGGCCCCTATTAACTTCCTGCGAGATCCTTCCACCAGTAATAGATCCATCTGTATGCATGGGTTTCCCCCCACTAAAACACAAAAGGTAAGCAACTTATAAAAACGAAGAACAAAATATAACCGCAACTGTACAGCAATGCACCGCTCATGATGACTTCATACTACAGATGACATCAGAAAGAACTTCCTTGATGACATCACATATGAAATAACCAATGGCATCATGCATGAGATCCCTGATATCAATTAATGCTTTCGTTGTGTTAATGTTGCCCTTTACCCAGAGAAGTTCATGGAAATGTGATTTATAAACAGGAACTCCTTTAAGCTGGAAAAGTTGGGATTTTATCTTAATGGCAGGACGTGTGTTAGAGCTTTCAGTCCCCCAGATATCAGTGTTCGATACTAAGCCTTTTACCTGCTATGCGAGTCTGTACAAAAGATCGCTGTCTGTCCTAAACGGAAAAGACAACGAACACTGGGGCCTATTACCAACAGCGTGCGTTAATTAACGCAAACCACAGTTAGCGTCGTTTTTTTTATCGCTGGATTCGTTTGCGGAGATAACGCGTTATTAGCAACGTTTTATCTCCAATGCGAAACAAATCCAGCGACAGCGGCGATTCCCAGCATTAGCACGAGAATTCCTTGCGATAAATTCCTATCGCTAAGGAAAAACTCGCTAATAGGCAGGTGGGGACTTAACCGTAGAATCCACCTCCCATAGACTATAATGGCTAAGTCAGGTTTCTAGCAGGTGTTAAAATCCAGCGCTAATCGGGGTTAACGCACATTTTTATCGCTTCGCGGGCCTTGCTAATAGTGTGAAGTTGTGTTTGCGACTGTCTGCGTGTATTTTTAGTGAGGAACGCCCACTTTGCATGTCATTAGCGATAAATATCGCTGACATGCAAAGCGGTAAAAACGGGCGCTAATGTCCGAAAACTGTCGCTAACTGCTGTTAGAGACAGTTTGCTGATAGGGCGATAAAAATATCGCCGCTTTAGCGGCAAAAAGTGCCGCTAAAGCGGCGATAGTGCCCTTGCTAATATGCCCCCGTATTTCAGTGGAACTCCAAAACTTGGAAGATAAAATCCAATTTTCTGCTCCAGAAGATATAAAAGAGTAGCTAAAGCGTATCCCCTGGAGTGCGAATACTTACGAGTCCCATCTGGTGCTTCATTGTTGCACTACCAAATGGTGATTTCATGCAAGGTCAGTTTTTATCAGTTTTATTACTTGAGCACTACATTTAAGAATTGCCTTCACAAGGGGCAGAGTTTTCCGGCTAAATATTTGTAAAATATCTGCATAATGCCACTTAGTACGAAGTTTAGTTAAACATGTTAAACATTTCTTTTTAAATGTTACAGTATAAGATTTTTTGGAAAACATCCTAATTTTATATAATGAATATAACTGTTGAGCTAGGATCGGGTCGAATGTACATTATATTGAAATTATTTTATAGAGAAATTTACTATCACGTGGTCTCTCATGCTGGAGACTTGGAAGAGGTCAATCTCTGACCAGTGGATCCTGCAAATTGTCAAGGAGGGCTACACAATTCTCTTTTATTCTCCGCCCCCAGAATTTTTTGTTCACACTCCTTTGCCATCAGCTGCGCCAAAGAGGAAGGCGCTTTTGTCGGGTATTCGAGATTGTTAGAACTGGGGGTCTCTAGTTGGCAGAGGTAGGTACCTTTGTCCAAATAGGGACCCTTGCTTCTAGTCAGGGTAAGGGGGTACAGTCCTGAAATAACCCCTGCTCACCCTCTTGGTAGCTTGGCATGAGCAGACAGGCTTAGTTCAGAGGCAGTGTGTAAAGCATTTGTGAACACATACATTAATCTAGTGACAACACTACAAATGGACACCACACAGGTTGTATTATAAAAATAAGTATCTTTTATATAGATTTACCACAAGACCATAAACGACAAAAATAATCCACAATACTGTACTTTAAAGATGGTAGAATTAGCTTGAGTCTCTTAAAATGGAAATGCGACACTTTGAGTTCAATGTACCTTAAGATGCATAACGCAGGGCAATGAAAAGTGTTGCAGGGAAGGTGATGCGGTAGTCCCTTACACGCAAGGACGGTGATACGTTGAAGATCTGGTGCAAAAGAAACAAAATGGCGTCTTCTGGAGGTTGCGACAACAAAGAGGTGATGCGTGCACGCCCGACGGCTGTGCGGCGATTTCGATGAGTCTTTGGAGCCGCGACAGGCCCTGCGACACGCTTCCCTGGCGATGCGACGGCGTCTGATGCGAGGTCGACGATCTTCTCCTGGGATGCGGGGCGCGCCTCGTGTTGCGATGCGTCGGCGTCTGATGCGAGGTCGATGCTCTGCCCCGGGGATGCGATGGCGTCTGATGCGACAGCGACACTTTTCTCCGGTGCTGCGAGGCGCTTTGAACAATGCGAGGGTGTCAGCGGCGCGCTTCTTCGGGGATGCACCGGCGTCTGATGCGACGTCGACACTCTTCTCCGGCGATGCGAGAATCAGCGGCTGCGGTGACACGTTCGTCTTGAGTCGCGCTTCCAGCTCCCAGAGACACGCAAGTGTGTCAGAAGGTCCAAATTCCCAGCAAGGGAATACAGGGGGAGCTGGTGGGTGAAGTCTGTTGTCCCTGAGACTTCAACAGGAGGCAAGCTCTGAAATCAAGCCCTTGGAGATCCTTCACAAGTTGATGAAAGTACACACAAAGTTCCCTTCTCCTTTCTTTGGCAGTCAGGCAACCACTGCAGGCAGATCCCTCTAATTTAGGGATAATCTTCTCCTCAGTTTCTTCTTGGTTCCGCTCCTCAGCAAAGGTTTCTTCTTGTTTCCCAAAAGTGATCTAATTTCCTAGGGGTCTGGGTCCCCTTTTTATACACCTTTTCTCTTTGTTCTCTGAAGGCAGAGAGGCCTTTGCCTAGTCCAAAACCAGTTCTGGTCAGTCCTGGAGCACTTTGTTTACAGGACTCCTTCTTTCCTTTCAGAATGTGGGGCAGAGTGCTCAGCTGCCCGGCAGGAGGTGGAACCAGCATTGTGGAAGGCAGGCACAGCCCTATTCATACCCAGGTGCAACTCCTCCCTCCACTCTGGATGCAGATCTCTCTTTTCAGCCCTGTGCTGACTCACCCTGTCTCCTGGAGTCCCCCAGCCCCTGTCACTCACAAACCCAGACAAGGAATACACAACCTAGCAGAGGCAGGCTTGGAAGGTTAGGCAAGAAAATACCTACTTTCTAAAAGTGGTATTTTCAAACACAGAATGTTAAAACCAACTTCACTAACAGATGTATTTTATCATCCTGAGTTCAGGCATACTAAATTCGTTTTTCTACCATGTTCCCTGGGTCAGTTAGGATTATAAGGTGTAATAATCAAACTGCCCATTCTGGCCTATGGGGAGCAGGTAGCCTTGCAATAGTGAAAACGAAAATGGCTGTAATTCACTATTAGGACATGCCACACTCACCAGGGCATGTCCTACCTTATACTTACAATGCACCCTGCCCTAGGGCCTACTTTAGGGGTGACCAACATGCAGTAAAGGGAAGGTTTAGGGACTGGTAAGTGGGTGTACCCACCAAGTCGACATGGCTGCCCTAGGCTGCACACAGGCTCTGCAATGGCAGGCCTGAGACACATTTTACAAGCTGCTTCTGTGGGTGGCACAACCAGTGCTGCAAGCCCACCAGCAGCATTGGATTTACAAGCCCTGGGCACACTCAGTGCACTGTACTAGGGACTGACAAGTAAACCAATTATCCAATCATGGAGTCACTAATACATACATCAATTTACAATAGGGAGCACTTGCACTGTGGCACTGAATAGCAGTGGCACAGTGCCAAAAGCATCTAAACCAGCAAAAACAGATCAATAACATTGGAGGCATCATCAAAAAATGGAAGGGAGACCCACGCCAAGGATGCCAGGTCTAACAGAGATCATCTAAAAAAAGAACCATACATCCACTTCCGGCCAAGGCCGGAATGGGAACGCAAACCAGCCCTGGCAAATGAGCCAGACCGGCGGTGGGGGAGTGGAGGGGGGGCGTGGAAAACACTGCAACACTGCAGCTCCTTTTGTTACAGGGGGGCGATATTGCAGCTATGCTGCAAACCCGGCCCCTGGTAACAGAAACTGCTCCCTAGGGGTCCAAACCCGGCCCCCACCCTGGCGGCCCGATGGGGAAACGCCTGGTGCCCGCTACGGTCAGTCTGGCCCTGCTTCTGGTCTGTCAGAATGGTCAAAGTGTCTATTCGATTCTTTTCCTGGTAAGGAAGGTCTCAGGGGACTACCATCCTTTGCTGGATTTGAAAAGAGTGAACTTGTTTATCCCTCATGTTAAGTTTAGATGCTGTCTTTGCAGGAGATCCTTCCTTTTCTGGTTCAGGGGGATGTGGTGGCTTCTTTGGATCTGCTCGATGCCTATCTACACGTGCCCATTCACCCAGCATCCCAGCGGTTCCTCAGGTTCTGTGTGGGGCTCGAGCACTTACAGTTCCAGGTATTGCCCTTTGGTTTGTCCTTTGCCCGAGTGTCTTTACAAAGGTCCTGGCTCCCTTGGTTGGGCTCATCCATAGTGAGGGGATTCAGGTGTTCCCATACCTTGATGACTGGCTGATTCCTGCCTCTTCTTTTTCCAAGGGGACTCTTCACGTCCAGAGGGTCTGCGAGATTCTGGAGGTCCACGGCTTCCTGATCAACCACAAAAAGTTGCATCTGGTTCCCATCCAGGACTTGGTGTTTATCGGGGGTCACCTGGACATGGTCAAGGTGCTGGTGTTTTTGCCAGCCAAGAGGAGGGCAGCCTTGAAGAGGGACCTGGGTTGTCTGCTCACTCTGGATTCTGCCCCGGTGCAGCTGTGGTTGAGGTTACAGGGTTTGAAGTCAGCTGCGACCAATGTGTTGCTGTTGGCTCAGTTACACCTGTACCCATTGGTGAACCATCTCATGTCCCATTGGTCCCCTGGTTCCACTGATTATGATCTTCAGGTGGTGGTGTTCCATCAGCTTCGGATCGCCCCGGGGTTGGTGGATGGAGGAGTCCAATCTGGTGAGGGGTCTTTCATTTCAGGTGTATTCTTCCCAGGTGGTGACAATGGATGCCAGCCAGTTGGGCTGGCGGCGACGCTGTATGCCCGGCCTGTGCAGGGTCTCTGGGATCGCCTGCAGGCTGGTTTTTCATCCAACTTCCAGGAACTGAAGGCAGTTCAGATGGCTGGAGTTTGCGTCGGCCCTCCGAGGGCATCATGTTCTGGTCTGGACAACAAACAATCAGGTTGTGATGGGTTATCTCAGTCACCAGGGGAGTTGCAGGATTCAGTCCTTGCGGGTCCTGGATCAGGAGATTCTGATATGGGCGGAGGGCACTGTGTTGTCTCTGCAGGCGGTGTATCTCACGGGGAGAGAGAATTGTGCGGTGGACCACCTGAGCAGGGTTGCCCCCTATGAATTCGATTTCTCTGTCAACAGAGGTGTTTTCTGTGTGTTGCAGACGAGGTCTGGGTGTCCGACAGTGGACTTGTTTGCGGTCAAGGACAATGTTCTACTGCCCCGCTTCTGCATGATTACTCCCTGTCCTAAGGTGTAGCAAGAGGATGTGATATCGCTCAGGTGGCCGTGCGGCCTGCTTTATGCATTTCCTCCAATCCCTTTGATTGCCAGGATCCTGTGCAAGATCTGCCTGGAGAAGGCATTTGTTCTGTTGAATGTGCCTGGCTGGGTTCGCCGCCACTTGTATCTTCTTCTGAGGTTCAGGAGTGACGGACGATTCTCCACGATTCCCCACCATCCGTATGCTCTGAGGGGTTCACATCTTCCTGCGGGGGTTCTGTGGTGGCTCCATCTTCACGTGTGGCTCTTGAGATGTTGAGCTTATTGTCCCGTCGCCGCTTAGTGGAGGTGGTGGACCTGCTTCAGGGTTCCAGACGTCCGGCGACTCTTCTGTCTTATTCCCGGCATTGGTGGTCCTTTTCTAGGTGGTGTGTCTCTAAGGGGCTGGACTCTGTTTCGGTTTCGGTGGATCCTATCAGGATACTGGATTTTCTGTTTGATGGTTTTCGTTGGGCATGGCTCCATCTACTCTTTGGGTGCAGTGGGCGGCTTTTCAGGCATTCCGTAGTCCTCATTTGAATGAGCTGGATACATTGGCGGCCCGGCTGAGGCGTACTTGTTTTCTTCAGCGTCCTCGGGTAATTTGTCCTGCCCCGGCCTGGGATCTCCCATTGGTATTGCATGCTCTACAGGCGGCTCCCTTTGAGCCCTTGGGGTCGATTGACGTGAATTTCTTGACCATGAAGGTTGAGTGTTTGGTGGCCATTGTGTCTGCTGATTAGATTGGGGAGTCATTTTGGCAGTCTACTCCTTTCTTGCATGTCTGACTAGATCGCGTTGTCCTGCGCCCCGATTCTAAATTCCTGCGCAAGGTCCCTTCCGTTACCAATCATCTCAGGTAGGTCATTCTGCTTGCCTTCTCTCCAGTGCCTGGGTCTGGGGTGGATAATGATCTTCCGCTATTGGATGTCAGGAGAGCGGTGTTGGTGTATCTGAAGAGGACCATGGCATTTTGCAAGTGTGATAATCCATTTCCATTCCATTTCCAAGCTTTATTTCGGTCATTATAGACCATAAAAGCAAAAGATAAAATACATACATCACTAAATTTGAGCAATAAAAACATCAGTAAACATTACAAAAAATAACCATAAAGAAAGAATTTGAACAAATTTCATAGCAATTAAAAAAAAATATTACAATTTAAAAAGGGATTAAAACGATAATTTCATGAATTAATAAGATCAAAACAGTTGGAAATAGAAAAGGGACATTTAACATGTGCGGGGGGAGTTTAAAAACTTGCGGCGCCTATGCCACATAGAGTTAAGGAAACGGGACACAGCAAAAACAATCGGGGGATGAGTGTCAGTTCTCAAAACTCTAAAGGCCTCCGACACTGTCTATACCCCAGGTTCCTGCATATTGGTAAGAGCCAATACCTTCTGGCTACATTATATAAAGGACAAAAGAAGAAAACATGAATGAGTGTTTCTTCTTGGCTGTTACAAGCAGGACATCCAACAGGAGAAGCTTTTGACCATTTGCTTGTAAATGCATGAACCGGCAAGCAACCCAGTCTAAACTGGGCATAGAGTTTCCTTGCCATGAACGGATGAACGGCATCAAGGAAGGCCTCAAATAAATACTGATCTTTAAAATTGAGGAAGTCAGAAGTTAAACGGCCTGGTTTTGTACTCCCTTGAACTTCAGTCAATCTAAACAGTCTGTAAGCTTTGACTAGTACGAGCCGCGATATTGTCGGGGACACTTCCTCAGGGTGGGTCCATAGGTTCGGCCGACCTAGTCTGAGGCCCAGGTCTTTTATGTGTGTGAACCAGGATAGTTTTCCCACCCCTGGGAGCCCCAAAATCGCCTTGAGTTCAGACTGGTAGGCTGTTAGTTCGGGGGTCGCCCATAGTCTACGCCAGAAAGTCAAGGGTCGCAGTCCAATCTCCTCAACTATGGGTCTAATCCCGAGGCTCATACGTAGGGGGATAAGAGGAGTGCTTGGCGGTAGACCCAAGAGCTGCTTCATAAACTTGTTCTCAGATTTAACCAGTCCACCTACAGGGAGGTGCCCCCAAAGTGTGATAATCTGTTTCTCACTTTTGGCTCAGTGATGTCAGGTCATAAGCCTTCTCTTTCCACATTGATTAGGTGGACTAAGCAGACGATCCTTCTGGCCCACAGGTCCAAGGGGGAGGTGTCTGCCTGGATCCAGGGGAGGTCTATTTGTGGTATTTCTGTCTCCTGGGTTTCTTTCAAAAGTGTCTTGTTTGAGAATATTTGTAAGGCCGCAAAGTGGGCCTCTCCTCACATGTTCATGGACCACTATCAGGTGGTGGTGGGTGGTCCATCTGCTGGGGGTTTTGCCGAGGCTGTTCTGCAGGCTGGCTCTGCCTGCAATTGATTCTCGCCCACCTGTTGGGTGTATGTTTGTTTTTCCTCTGTTTGGTGTTTGGATTAAACTTAGTTTTTGCCTCACATTTTGGTCTGTGGTTTTCCTTTTGGTGACCATGAAGCCGCCTTGGCTTTGACATATGCTCACCATGTTAGTTATGTGGTGAAGAAGACTTACGAGGAGGTAATGTTCCGGTTATTTACTGGTAATCTTCATTACTCCGAGTGTAGTCTTCCTCGCCAATGGAGTTCCCATCCCTCTCTTCCCTATTTGGCTATCGGCTTCATGTTGTTGTGTGCTGAGGCTTGGTACTTGAACAGGAAGTGGGGTGAGTCGTGTCTCCTCTTGTACTAAGTCCCTGTGTGCCATGCCTACAATCGACTGCCTATGGCATAGGTAAGCCACCCCTCAAGCTGGGTGCACTATACCACTGTTGAGGGAACAGGTGAACGAGCCCTGTACCCCTACAGTGTCTCAGTCCATTCTTAGACATTATAAGTGCAGTAAAGCCATAAAGAGTATATGGTCTGGAAGTCTGTCATTACGAACTCCACAGCACCATAATGACTTTACTGAAAACTGGGAAGTTTGATATCAAACTTCTGAGCACGTTAAACCCACACTGATGCATCACTCAGAGGGCATCTTAGAGATGCCCCCTCAAAAACGACCTGACTCTAGTATCTTGGCTGACTGGCTGCTCGCCAGCTGCCACCCCAGACATGTTTCTGGACCCCTGAGTTGAGAGCCTCCCGCCCTTGGGGTCCTGACACAAAACACATCCTGGACAGAGGTGCTAAGTCTCCTCCCGAGGATGGGCAGGGTCCACGAAGAAGAAGCTTCAAAGGGTTGCCGCCTTTGTGAGCTGACCCCGCCATTTGCTGCTCCCAGCAACTGGCCCCCACCGGTTCTGACCCCCACTGTAGGCAGGAGAATCGGCGGGAAAACCAAGCAAGGAGGAGAGGTGTGCCCACATTTGCCAACCCCACCCCTCAGCTGGGGGAGGCGAGGCAAAGCACAACTCTCAGTCGCTGCCATCTTGAACTTGAACTTGAACTTCGGGCACATTTACAATGAAGTGGCGTAGCGCAGCGTTAGCCTTCTTGGCTTAACGCCGCACTCCACCACTTCAGAAATGCAGGTCTGCACCATATTTAGAAGATTATGGTACCCTTCATTTCCCCGAGCACTGGTGCTAAACTTAGTAGCCTAGCGCCAACGCAGGTACCCTTGCACCATAGTGCAAGGGTGCCTGCGTTGCCTGCGGTGCCTGCGTTGAGGGGAAGATTGTTTATGTG
The DNA here is from genome assembly GCA_963921515.1 of Calotriton arnoldi. Lineage (NCBI taxonomy): Eukaryota > Metazoa > Chordata > Amphibia > Caudata > Salamandridae > Calotriton > Calotriton arnoldi. Next base: position 18,239 of record CAWUFW010025270.1, read on the forward strand.
CCTGAAGATCTCCCTTCCTGCACATAAACAATCTTTAAATGGTGTTTTGTATTTTTTATGTGTGCTGCTTGATGCAGCACACATAGAAGTTGCAAAACATTTTTTTGGGGGGGGGATTGTTTATGTGAAAGAATGGTCACCTTCCTGCACATTAACAATCAATGGCAATTTGCTGTTTCTATGTGTGCTGCACAACGCAGCACACATGGAAACAGAAAAACAAGGAGAAATAAAGCATTTCTCCTCATTTCGCCTATTTAAGACCAAGTTTTCCTACACTTAAGACTCCCATGCAAGTCTTACTCTCCATTGCTACATTTTTCCCTTCAATTACCCTCCCTTTATTCTACTTCTCTTTCTTCTCCCACTGGGCTTCCTCATGTTAAGAACATAGCAGGGCACAACAGAATGCTATTATCCCTGCATTCTCACTTAATTAAGGTCCCACGCAGAGATGGAGATGACTTAGGCGCATTAATAAATAAGGGATGTATTATGTGAAATGTGTTGGAGCTGGTGACAGCAGCCGGCACTCGATGACCAGGTTAATTTTGTCCCTCTCGTCTGAACCATTATGTTGTAAACCCACAATATCTGCACTCTGGCCCCCCAGGGCATATGAGGATGTTCATGTCCCTCCTACCGCCATGTGCCTCATGCCACGTTCCTGTCTGCTCTCTAATCCCATAACCCCAAGGGTGTACATTGAAATTATCCATACCTCTTGAAAGAACTGCACTTTGGGCTCAAAGTGAGGGTGGCTACATCGGAGATTGAAAAACTACTAGCGATTTTACCACCAAGCCTCCACTCTAATAATTCATCTGCCCTCAATAAATAAAGGTCGTGCTCCCTGCTTGGATATATGACAGCTGGCTCCTTTCCTTGTCTTCTGACATGCTCTAGCAATGGATAGGCTGGCATTAAGTTTGATTTATTATTTGACTCCTCTCAGTGACTGCTTAGTGACCAGTCACAGTGGCAAGCCACCTTCATGTTTAGAGGAGCTGCAGTAAACTAACAGGCAGAAAGTAAACAAGCATTTACAATGCAATAGGTCTCGCATTTACGCGAGTTTGAGCTATTAGCATTGTAAAATGATAATGCCTTTTATTTGTGTTTTGGTTTTTAAAACATAAATAAAAGGCTTTGTCATTTACAATGTTAATAGCTTAAACTCTCACAAATGCAAATGCTTGTTATAGTTTGCACCTTGTTAACCAGCTGCTTTCACTTGATGGTAATATGTGACTGGAAAATCCTCTTTTGCAACTATTCACTAATTGCAACTGTTTGGTGCACTGCAGCTGTGAATTTCAATTTTGTAATCGCATTTCGGTAATTGCAATTTCATGCAAATCGCAAAGTAGTCGGTTTGCGCACAAGTTTTTGCAACTACTACATTTTTGGTCTTTTGTACATTGCATTCCTAATATTTAGCGTTCACTAGCCAACTGGCAACTGACTTGCAATTAGCTAAACTTGTGTACTTCGAGCCATTATTGGGGAGGGCTGGTTTGGGTTAATCTCAGAGAAACATGGACACACGCCGCACTCAGGCACACAGACTCATCCACCCACTGATACACGCTCAAACACATAGTATACACTGGGACACACAGATATACGCTGAGGCACGCAAAGAAACACGCAGACATACCCACACGGACATACATACATCCAGGCACCTCATCACACTATCTCGGACTCACACACATTCGCATAAATTTCAGACCCTCAGGGAAACTCACACCTACTGTCAGACAGACATACACAAACAACAATACAAACAAATGTATTCGGATAATTACACAAATCCACGCTAAGGGGTGTAACGACCCGAGACACAGTCCACACAGAACACACCCAAAGACGTGCACAGAAAGAAATGTGCAGTCCCACACTAACAGTGACGGAATCTAGCTCTTCCGGTGACAGGGCTCAGATGGTTAATTCTCCAGCTGTCAAACCCTGCACACCAGAGGTCATCGGTTCGAATCCCCATGGGGCTGACCTCACTCTTTTCTCCTTCCAGGGTTGATAATGCACGCATACATTTCTGCTGGATAACAATGAGTGAACGGACAACTTGTCATTTGAAGCAGCATTACTGTCTGCAAGTTGGGCGCGGTTTTTGGATTCCATTTTATGACCGAAAATGTGTCCTGTGTGAGGCGCTCGAGTGGAGGGGAGCGTGAATAAAGTGGTTAAATGGATAACAAAGTATTGTAAAGACAACGGAGTAACAATAACAGAAATATGTTCCCCTGGTAGTGTGCTGATATGAGAGAGGCGCCCGCCCGCTCACCTGCCTTGACAACGCTTCCCGGAGACCAACTGAGGCGAAGAAACGAACAAGCATTTACAATGCTATAGGTGTCACAATTGCAAGTTTTTAACCTCTGTCATTGTAAACAAGCGCGACGTGCCTCGCACGGCAGCAGGGGAGGGGGAGAGGAGGGAGCCTGCGCGATTCACTTGCGGGAGCGAGCGGCGCCAGGAGCGATAATTGCTACCATATGGCGCCGCTCGCTCCCGCAAGTGAATCGCCAAACGTGCACGCGTTGCCATTGAAGGCAATGGAACGCGTGCACGTTTTTGGCTGAAAAGCCGAATCCATCACAAAAGGTCTTTTTTCCTAAGCAGCGCATGCGCGCTGCGTAGGCGAGACCTAAAAAGTAGACTATTAATTGAGAGGGGTGAGAACCCACCTCAAAAATGATCAAAATCCTTGTCAGGGTGAACAGCTAAAGTCACTAAATAAACATGCTTAACCCTCTAGAAGCTTGGCACAAAGCATTCAGGCTTAACTTAGCGGCAATGTGTCAGTCTGTCGGTCAAAGATCTTTATTCAGCTGTATACCAGCCATAAAAGAGTACATCTTGAAATAATGTGTATTTATGTAGTACTCAAACAGTGATCAAGTGAAAAAACAACCTAAGAAAAACCCCATACCAATTAGGAAAATAGAGTACATTTTAATATATGAAATGACACCAAAACCACAAAAAGCTAAAAAGCAGAACCAGAGATATGAATTGTTAAAGTTTGAATTAAAAATAGTGCCAAAAAGCACAAAGGGCCAACTGCTGTTATCTTGTCGCACTAGACTGGGTTTAAAGTCAAAATTTAAGGCCAATAGAGATGGAGCATGGGTCGGATACAGGGACCAGGATTGTCCTGGTGAGAAGTTGACCTTCTTACTTAGAAACTTTTATGGAGAAAAAGTCGTCATTGACCAGTCATCTGCGGGACAGTCCACAAGCCGGATCCAAAATGGGGCACGAGGATTGCAGTTTGCTGAAGAATGGGCTCTTGGTGCAGTTGACAGTGAAGGCAGGAAAGCTAAGAGTGGGCTAAATCCTAAATCAGTGCCCAGATAAGCCTCAAAGTTGAAGGGTTGCTGCTCAGTGACAGTGCCGATGAAGCCCTCTATGTTCAGACTTGGAACCTTTTTGGAAGTCAGATCTCCTTCAGTGGGGTAAACCAGTAAGTTGAGACTAACAGGTAATTCGACATCCATGGCTGCGGCTTCAACAGTGATCCCAGTCTCCGTTGGTTCGCCAGGGAGAAAGTTGGCAAAACGTTGCTAAATCCCACTTCCTGCAGTTTGGTGACAGGAGAAGTATGCTGTTACGCCAGCCCTGGGGGACACAACTTAGGGGTAAGGATTCACTCCAACAGTGGTCAGCATTAGAGTCCTTGGCAGGTCCAGTTGGAACTGGCCAGCTGGATGGAGGCAGGGAAAGGGCCTGTGGAAGGTAGTTGTGTCCCTGTAGCTCAAACTGGAGGTCAGCCAACTGAACTGACACTTGGACTCACTTTTGGGGTCCTGGGTTCAAGGTAAGCCGGTCTGGTGTTCCTTCAGGTTCTTCAGCTAGCAGGGCAGTCCTTCTTCCAATTCTTCTCAGGTTCAGTAGTGTTCTGAAGAGGATCCTGTGGATGACACATTGCTGCCATGGGCCAGACTGGGGCTGGGGGAAAGTACTGGTCACTTCCTAACCAATGGACTAGAAGTTTCCAGGGGTATCCCTACCTACATATGCAGAACTTTTTTTTTTTTAATTTATATTTATTGAGTTTTGAAAAATTTGTCAACAAACATAACAACATTTGCAGCACACGACTTGACAATTGTATTACAACCGATTTCGCGGTACATAGTTACACTTATACGCTTTCTGACCTTATGACGTCTTTTTCAGTTCTAGACAAGCTACAAACGCGCGTCCCCACAATGAAGCAGCAGCCCGTACCAACTCAGATTGTTACTGCTAACCAGCGATAGCATGAGACTGGCTACTTTAGTGTCAGCAGATCCTTGTATATTCTATTTGGCAGTTAAAAGGGGGCAGCTCCTAAAATGCAGCACCGTCTACACAGCCCAGCCAGTGCGTGAACAGAGACCATATGTCCTTGGGTCGGGAACGGGCCGGCATTAGCTCCCAGTAGCATCCCAGCTGGTCTCGGCAGTAAGTGACGTCCTCCACCCAGGCCTTAATGACTGGCGGTGTTGGCTTCCCCCAGTGCATTGCCACTCAACGCTTCGCCAATAAGAGCAGTAGCGCCGTCAGCTTTCTTCCAGCGGTAGGCACACTACGTACATAGCCCAGCAGTGCCACCAAAGGAGTACATGGCAAACTATGGTCTGTTATGTCCTTTATGTGTCTAAAAATCTCTCCCCAGTAGGTAGCAATAGTGCGACATTCCCAAGCCAAGTGAATAAAAGTGGCCTGTGGCGCTCCGCATCTCCAACACCGTGTGTCAGGTCGCAAACCCATGCGGTGCAATTGTGTAGGGGTGCGGTATAGACGGTGTAAATACTTAAAGTGTATGAGGCGAAGGCGATAGTTTGGTGACAGGTTTTCGAGTTGCCCGCAACAGAATGCCCATGTTTCGTCACAGATATCTTCTCCTATGTCAATATCCCAAGCTGCGCTCGCGCTTGGTGTAATGATAGGTGATTCCCATTTTGTGGTAGTGTAGATGCGAGTGACTAGCTTCCGCGCTGAGGGTTCTTTTAGCACATGCTCTAGCGCTGCCAGCGATGGCGGGGCATCAGGAAAGGTAGCAAATCGTGTGCGGCATGCAGCTCTGAGTTGGAAACATAATAGCATGTCTAGTGGAGAAGGCCGCGGCGCTGTGCATACTTGTTGCATTGTAATGAACTGGCAATTAGGGTAGAGGTCATTCAATGTAGTTAGTCCTTTCTGTTGAGCTCGTTTCCATATGTTGCTCTCCAGTAATGGAGGGATCAGAGGGTTGTCAGCTAGTGGCATAGTTGGTGCCTACAGTACTTCTAACTTAGCCCTCTTACGGATGCCCGCCCATGCCCATCGTAGTGTTTCTGTTGTGTCGATCTCCTGTTTGGGGTGTTTGTACTCCTGGTACAGAGCGGTTGACAAGGGTAGTGGGGCCACTCTATCCGTTTCTATGGCTACGTGTGGTTGGAATAGCGTGGGATGCTGCCAGAAGTGAAGGTATTGTGCCTGGGCGCAGTATGCATACAATACTAAATCAGGAGCTGCCAGCCCTCCCTGCGTCAGGGGCAGCGTGAGGAGCTACCAAGACTCTCTGGGTTGCTTGCCCGCCCATACCAATTCAATCATGCAGGATTTGAGGCGTTTAAAAAATTGTGTAGTGAGGGGTATCGGCAGGTTCACAAACAAATATAATAATTTAGGGAGGAATATCATTTTCGTTATTGCTATGCGGCCTGTGAGGGATAGCGGCAGGTGTTTCCACCTTTGGATTCTCTCTTCTATCCAGGTCATCACCCGGCCGTAATTGGCTGTCCAAAGCTCCTGCAGATTTCTGCTTATCCAAATTCCCAGCTATCGCACTGGGCCCTCCGCCCAAGCCACCGGGTACTCTGTGTCAAATGGTATCGTGGTGTCTGTCAGTGGGAGAATAGTAGATTTCGCCCAGTTAATTTGGATGCCAGATATTTCCCCATAGCGGACTAATTCCCTGGTTAGTGGATTAAAGTTAGTCGCTGGGTCAATGACATAAAGATTTAGGTCGTCCGCATACATGGATAATATCAAGCCTCTAGCTGTAAATCCAAGGCCCCTTTGCGCATGGTGTTGTCTTAACCGTGCTGCTAGGGGTTCCGTGGCAATGGCAAATAGTAGGGGGGACAGCGGGCAACCCTGTCGGGTGCCTCAGGAGATCGGGATTGACTCTGATATGAGCCCATTCACTTTTAGTCTGGCTGTGGATTTGGTGTAAAAAAAGTCTAACAAGCTGTATAAATAGGGGGCTGATACCCAGCCGTTCGAGCAGCGCAAAGAGAAATTTCCACTCCAGCGAATCGAACGCTTTTGTAGCGTCTAGCATTGCAGCGATCGCCGAAACCTGGGGAGCGAGGTAATGTAATAGTGTGAATAGTGTCCTGAGGTTGTGCGAAGTGGAGCGACCTGGCACAAAGCCGGACTGGTCCGGTCTCACAATAAGGGGGAGTAGCTACTGTAGCCTATTAGCTAGTAACTTGGCAAGTATTTTATTATCCATGTTTATTAGGGACAGTGGGTGATACGAGTCACATGATGTTGGATCCTTGCCTGGTTTCAATATTGTTATGATAACGGCTTCACGCAAGGAGGGCGGGAGTGACCCCACCTGCAGTGCTTCGTTATATATTTCCAGCAGCCACGGTGCCAGCAGATCAGCATATTCTTTATAAAAGACAGCGGTTAGGCCATCCGCCCCAAGGGCCTTATCGCCAGGCATGCTCTGGATTACTCTTTGGATGTCTTCCGCAGAGAACGGCTCATTGAGATACTCTCGGTGTGCGTTACTAAACCACAGTAGTTTGATTGAATCCAAGTATGTCTTTATTTCGGAGTCTGATGGCGTATATCTCCACGTGTATAAGTGTGCGTAATAGTTCTTCATCGTGTCGAGAATGTCACATTGGGCAAATGTACCGGTGCGCTCCCCGGTGAGTGCAGCTTAGTGATGTATCCAGAACCTCTAGGCGGTTTGAGCAAATTTGCCAGTGTCCTCCCAGGTCTGTCACCCTCCCCGTATTGGTGGGCTTGTGCATGTTTAGTTAAGAATTGTGTTTCTCGCGCGGCCTCTTCCTGGTGTTCCGTCCATTTCCGACGGATGTCTGCCAGTATGTCCAGTGTTTGGGACTGAAAGTATCGCTGCTCTAACTCTCGTATTTCGGTTTCTAGTTTCGCTAGGCAGTTGCGGATGTCTTTTAGGACTCCGGCTTGTAGGGCTATACATTCCCCTCGGATTACTACTTTAAAAGCCTCCCACACTACCCCCTCCGAGTCCACTGATCCTGTGTTGCGATCAAAATAGTCTTGTATTTTGTTGCAAATTGCCTCTTTGAATACGGGATCCATCAATGCTCAGTGTGGTAGAGGCCATGTAAAGGGCTGTATGTACGGCCTGGGGATCTGAATATGGAGCACCACAGGTGTGTGGTCTGACAGTGTGCATGGGTGGTGTGTCGCCGCGGTGATCCATGAGTGTATGTCTTGTGATACAAGCCAGAAGTCCAGTCTGGAACAGGCTCTAAATTGTTGGGATATGCATGTGCCCTCTCTGGTGTTAGGATTCAGGGCGCGCCATGTGTCGACTAGACAAATGTCATTTATTATATGGTTGAGTGTAGCAGCAGCACGCGGGTGATGCGGTCTAGGTGCTCCCACCCTGTCTTCGCGTTCTGAGAGAACCACATTAACCCCCCCCCCACAGCACAGCATTATGTCCCATGATCTGGACTCCTGCCACAGCTGATTAAAAAAGACAGGATCATCAGTATTTGGTCCGTAAGTGTTAACAATCGTGATGTGCTGACCATATAGCACGCCATTTAAGATTATGAATCTGCCCTCCGGGTCTACCCGTACTTTCTCAGTGGTCCACGGGAGTCCTTTTCTGATTAGGATTGCTACTCCACATGAGTAATTGGAGTAAATCGAGGCGTGTGATTCTCCCCATCTATTGGCTTTGAGTTTGGTTAGGGATGCATCATTTATATGCGTCTCTTGTATGAGACAAATATTGGCCTGATGTCTAGCTAGGTAAGAGTGCATCAGTCTCGCTTTTCTGTGGTCGTTTGGGCTGCGCACATTCCATATAATACAAGTTAGGTTATTCTTGCCTGCCATCATAGAGTTTCAACCGGGCGCAATATCAGGTGCATAAGTGTGTGCATTTCGCTCGTGGCAAGTGGGAACACGTGGTTGCGAGTATGTGTCTGAAGCATGTGCGTCTCCGAGCCTAAAATGCATTTCTACAGATATTGCATAAGTGTGTACTGACATTCCTTTCATTTGTGCAGTCTGCAACATTAAACATCAACAATTAAAACAATCCCCCCTCCTCCCACACCAACCCCCAAACAGGTTGAGTAAGAACCCCCTATGGCCCCCCAACTCTTTTTGAATATGGAAATAGTCCGAATGGCTATACGGGAATTATCCCATGGGGGAACGAGTTTCCGCCGGAGAACACCCCTGCCGTTTATGGCTGGGTGGCCGAGCCATTGGTATACGGAACATATGTGTAGGTTGGCCCCCCTTTATAAGCCATTACCTCATGTCTTCCAGCCCGGCTACAGAGTATGGGCTATGTCTAGCGTGTATACAAAGAGTTCTTTAGTTATAGTTTAAATAGTGTCCCCTAAAACAAGTTTAGCACAACATTGGGCAAACAAATATATATCTAGTCCCAGCTTATCTGTGTTCCGAGTGTGCCTGTTCAATCATTGTCACTGAGTCGTTTTGCTGAGGTATTTCCTGTGTTGTGCTTCGGGCTTGGACGTGGACCTGCATTCTTCTTGGTGAATGTTATGGCAGCGCGAGCATCTGTGAAGATTAGCGATTTGCCAGCAGTGTGCACCTTGCGCTTGGCAGGGTAGAGGAGAGCGTATTTAATTCCGCCTTGCTGAAGCAGTTTTTTCACTGGTGCGAATTCACGATGCGCAGCTTGTACCAATTGTGTAAAGTCTGGGTATAAGGAAATATGGTTCCCTTGGTATTGCACCGTGCCTTGCTCACGAGCCACACGCAGAATAGTGTCTCTGTCTGTAGTTCATTAGACGAGCGAGAATCGGGCGTGGAGGTGCTCCGGTCGGTGGTTTAGGACCCAGCGTTCGGTGTGCCCGTTCTACCAGGAACATGCTGGAGAGGTCATTTCCGAATAGGTCTTTCAGCATTGACTCCACGTATTGCTCCATGTTGGTAATGTTCGTTGTCTCTGGGATTCCGGTAATTCGTACATTGTTTCGACGGGATCTCACTTCAAGGTCCTCGTTCTTTGCCTTTATCAGGTTTAGGACCTTGTCCATTTGGAGTAATTGTCCGTGTGACTCAGCTTGGCGGTCGTCCGTGTCTGATATCCTTGTCTCAATAGCGTCGAGTCAGGTCTCGTGTTACTCAATCCTCTGCGACATCTGGTCCATGCGCGCAGCCATGGTATCAAGTTTAGAGTCTATAGCTTTGAGGATGCCTTTACGTCCTTCAGCATGGAATTTTAACTCGTCGTCCTACGCGGGAACCATTTCAGGTTCGCCAGTTTCAGTGGTGGGCGCAGATCCCCCTTCTATTTGGCACGTTGCAGGTTTGTCGAATGTTAATTTGGGCTGCTTGATGTCCGTTTTGCCTATGGCTGGTGGAACTTTTGCTGAAGCGCAGTGTGTGCTGTTTGCTTTTATGCGGTTAGCAAGATTTCGTATTGATAATAGGCTGTGCAGTCCAGTTTGCACACAAGCGGGGGTCAACGCAAAACTTGGACTAGCCTGCCATTGTCCCTACATATGGCTGAATCTGAAACCATTTTCCGATGTCTCCTGAAGACCTGGCTGTTTTCCAGCCCTTAGCCCTCTACTGGTACCTGCATCTGCCGGCTGTCTTAGCGCCATGACACCCCCGTTGGGGGTACCTGAGCGCTCTAAGTTTCAAAATAATAATAATAACGCACTCTCCGCGCCCGTCAGCCACCCCCCGTAGGCTGCTTAGGTGAACTCACGGGTGGTATCTCCCAACACCAGGCAGTTATGTCCGTCCAACACAAACAAATGAGAGGGGCCCCTTTATCAACAAAGGAGTAGGGCACCAAATAGACCGTAGTCAAAGACAGCCCCCTTTGGAATTATTTATTACAGTGGATCCAAACCATTCAGCCAATCCAGATTATCACCAGAACATGACACCACCACCAATCTCAGAAAGACCAAGTGTATCAACAATATACAAATTTTTATTAAAATTCTCAGACAATATTCAGCAAGAACAACCATCAATATACAATGTTAAAGAATTTTGGACCAACACATACACATAGTTAAAAATAGTTAAAAAACACAGTTAATCATAGGGAGAATAATCAAGAAAAATACTTTCTATTTGTCTAAAGGCACATCAATATGATCCAGATCATTTGTGCAACACATCACAATATTGTGCAATAAATTTAAAACGAAAAACAGATCACAAATGTCATCACAATCTATAATATGCCTTTATGTAGTATGCGTCGACGCGTTTCGGTGGATTTTATTGTTCTTGAAACCACCTTCCTCAGGACAAACATAAATACTCCCACATGGATAATTTCAATCTGTCACGTCATAAGAGTACACATCCAATTTGACTGCAGAACATGATCCTTGCAAGCCCATATATCAGAAATTGAAATGATTACTTCATGGGATATCTCTCCATGATATATCGTTTTGATCTTCAGATTATTTTGTTCACGAACACTTCAAATGAGTGAAGAAAAGATAAAAACCCCTCATGTCCCTTCACACAACAGATTCAGTTCAACTGCGGTGATGATCCTTCGTGGTTATGTTAAAAAACAATACTAAAAAGTCATTAAAAAAGGTAGGAATGACCTTTCCGTGTATTCATTGGCGAGCCCCACTGAGCAGAATGGCAGTATTTCATCAGTACTCATGAGTGTGACCCTCACCCTGACGCCGTTTGGACGTGTGCCGAGACCGCCAGGAGCTTTTACTTGATTCACATGATGAGCGAGTACTGATGAAATACTGCCATTCTGCTCAGTGGGGCTCGCTAATGAATACACGGAAAGGTCATTCCTACCTTTTTTAATGACTTTTTAGTATTGTTTTTTAACATAACCACGAAGGATCATCACAGCAGTTGAACTGAATCTGTTGTGTGAAGGGACATGAGGTGGTTTTTATCTTTTTCTTCACTCATTTGAAGTGTTCGTGAACAAAATAATCTGAAGATCAAAACGATATATCATGGAGAGATATCCCATGAAGTAATCATTTCAATTTCTGATATATGGGCTTGCAAGGATCATGTTCTGCAGTCAAATTGGATGTGTACTCTTATGACGTGACAGATTGAAATTATCCATGTGGGAGTATTTATGTTTGTCCTGAGGAAGGTGGTTTCGAAGAACAATAAAATCCACCGAAACGCGTCGACGCATACTACATAAAGGCATATTATAGATTGTGATGACATTTGTGATCTGTTTTTCGTTTTAAATTTATTGCACAATATTGTGATGTGTTGCACAAATGATCTGGATCATATTGATGTGCCTTTAGACAAATAGAAAGTATTTTTCTTGATTATTCTCCCTATGATTAACTGTGTTTTTTAACTATTTTTAACTATGTGTATGTGTTGGTCCAAAATTCTTTTAACATTGTATATTGATGGTTGTTCTTGCTGAATATTGTCTGAGAATTTTTAATAAAAAATTTGTATATTGTTGATACACTTGGTCTTTCTGAGATTGGTGGTGGTGTCATGTTCTGGTGATAATCTGGATTGGCTGAATGGTTTGGATCCACTGTAATAAATAATTCCAAAGGGGCTGTCTTTGACTACGGAGTTATGTCCGTCCCACAGATGCACTGCAGGGCACCCAGCCGCGTGCCACACCGGGACCCCCTACAGTTGTAACCTCAAGGGTCGTGTCCTGAGCTTAATTTAATGATTACTGCAAAGCAGTGCGGTCCGCTTGGAGGCGGGGCCCACCCATCCGAAGATCAGCATGTTGTGGGTCCACGGGCACCGCCCGATATTGCTCACAGCCCTCTTGGTACCGCGGTGCAACTCCAGACAGCGTCTGGCATCAATTGTGTAAACAGCGCTTTTGTCGCCTCGATGCAGCGACAAACCATGTCCCACAGCGTTCATGCATGTCGTGTCCCCCGGCGGGGCCCCGTTTCCACCGCGCCCCGGCCCAGCGCGCTCCAGCTCACTGCCCTGCAGACTGTCGATACAAGGCCAGGCACGCACTGGGCGGGCGCACAGCGGGGCGCGACCACAGTCCTGGTTAGACAGCAACGTAGTCAGCAAGGGCCCGCAGGTGTTCTCACTCAAAGCGCAGTTGTTTTCGCAGGCAGCCTGATGCGAGTAATAGGGGACCCAAGGAGGTTGCGGCCGCAGGCCTAGCCGTCCGCTCTTCTCCGCAGCTCTCGGAGCGTCCCGCCCCGATAGGCCGCACGATGACACTGTGCGGGCTCCGGGGATCTCTCCCGGTCCGCTTCTTGCCGGGGTCCGAACCCGCAGCGCAGTCACAGATCAGCCAGGCAGGCCCGCTGGAGTTCTGCTTCTTCCGGTCCGCACACTCACAATGTGGCACAAAGCAGCTTACCGCAGCATTGAGTACAGTCCTCTGGAGTATTTTGCCAATGCCGCAGGCACAGCGTGATCGCGCTACGTTCCTCTATCTGCTAGTTTTACACGGCGGGCCCGGGGCCACGCGCCTCTGGCTGCACCAGGCCCCAGTCCCCCACATTGTCGGCAAAGGGTGATGCAGTTCTTCCTCGGCCACCGGGCTGGCGTATCATCGTTGCCGCCGGTCTTAGGTGGGTGGGTTTAGCAGATTACACTTGGATGTTCCGGGATGAAGCAGGATAATTAACAGATAATTGGGCTCGGCCGGCAGAGCCCTCTCAATGAGCGGCCATCTTGCTGCTCGGCTTAGCCACGCCCCCCTACATTTGCAGAACTTCCTGTGAAGTGTAGTGCAAACTATCCCACGGCACCCCTCTGTACCAAATTCCAACATGGCAGAACCTTGCTTTGCCTAGTCATAGGTCACTGTGCCCACCCATAGGTGTAGCTATCATAATGAGCAAACTTTTCGTGGTGGTCTTTCCAAATCAGTCCTTGGCCATTTTTCCCTCCCACAAGTTTGGAGCCAAGCTGACTAGCAAGGCAATGGGGAGGGAGGCCTTGGTGTGAGATACATCTACCAATGAGAGGGCAGGCATCTTTTGAAGATTAGTAAGAGGCTGGGCAACGTCCCCAGGCCATTCTGTTCAAGGAAGAAAAACACCTCTACACGCCAAGCTCTTTGTCCACTCTCTGAAAGCAATCCACACTTCACCACAGAGGACACATCAGCAGTCACATGAAACTGGACACTTGCAGAAAGACCCCTTTTAGCTTAAGCAGGAAAATGATAACTTTTTTAAAGTGTCATTTCCAAAATAGTTATATATAATCCAACTTGACTATTAAGATTGATTTAGAACTACCATTTAAGTGAAGTCCTTGAACCATTTTCCTAGCTGTTCCCAAACTGAAATTTCATACTATAAGTTGTTATGTGTAACCTTGTGATTTCCTATGGGAGAGACAGCCTTACCAAATTGAAAAACAAATTTAGTGAATTTAGTGTTTTTTAACTGCCAGGACATGTAAAAATTAAATTTCCTACATTTTAAATACCATATCCCCTGCCCTATGGGCATTTAGAGCCTACTTTAGGGAGTTGCTTATAGTTAGTAAAAGGGAAGGTTTAGGTTTGGCAAAAAGTTGGTTTTGCCAGGTCGAAATCGCAGGTTAAAAGTGCCCACCCAAGCTGTAGTACTGTAGTTGGTGGCACAACTGTGCTACAGCTCACTAGTGGCATTTAATTGACAGGCCCTCGGTTCATGCAGTACCTTATACCATGGACTTGTAAGTAAATTTACTGTGCCCGTCAGGTATATGCCAATTTTACCATGCTTAAAAGGGAGAACACAAGCACTTTAACATTCATACCAGTTTCAGCTAACTATCAGACTTTTACAAGAAGCTGCTAATCTACAGGTGCCTAATAGAATTTGTTCAGTTAATATTGATTTATTTGTGACATGCTGCCAAATACATCTAACAATCAAACTGTTTCCTTCAGACCAGCAAAACAAGCTCTTAGGACATTTTCTTCAAGGCTGGTTCTCAGTGCGGAATGGCCGGGCCAAAGTGCCTGTTAGTTTCATAACTCATGTGTATAGGCGCTTGGGAGAGAAAAGCCTTGCATTTCGAAAAGGCATTGAGTATCTCATTTTCCAGAATGAAAGGTTTGTTTTTCCCAGCCTACAATATCACTGGTTGTGAACAACACTGATCAGTAATCCGAAAACAGGATAACACAGTGAAGTGCAAGTGCTTAGTGAATGACAATGACACAAAGACATTAATTAAGCTGCACTTCAGGCTTTGGAAACCTGGGACGAGGCCATGTCTGCAGTACAAAGAGCACGAACAAAAAGGTAGGCAATGGAGCATAAAGCTGCTGCAGACTAACTACCGCAGAACGGTGCCTTTGGAAATAAAGCAATTATCAGCAGCGTATTTTCTACAGGACAATGATTTAAATGCTCTGTGCCCAGTGGGAGATTACCTGAGAGACTCTGGCTACTGGAGGCAAAATTAAAATATGAAATGTGCCTGCCAATGCTTACAATTGATTACCATTTGGTTGATTTGGAAAGTATTCATGGAGAAAAAATATTACTCCTTAAAAACTGCAAAAAGTGAATATTTATTTTAGGCACGAAATTAAAGTCCCTGGTTCTCGGCAACACAGGCAATAAGCCGCACGGAAGACAGAATTTATTTGAGTAATAATTCTGCGGCTGTTCTAGGTAATAAAAAAATGCAAAATGTGAAGTTAAGCAAGCAGTACGCAGCCTCGGTGCCACAAAGGTAGGTGCTGAAGCGAGACATGGTCTCTTTAGCTGCGACATTTAAAAGCATTAGTTTGTTCTGCCTTCCATGGGCCTGATGAAGAGCGCCTCGGAGGGGAAGTTGGGATTCATTGCGCCTGATAAAATCTGACAGCCCGGGATTCATGAATGTATCACTTGCAATAAATATCACCAAATGCAAATCTTTTCTCTGTAATTCGGATTAACATGCGGGATTAAGAAGGCTGATTTTTGTGTTTACTGCACAAAAATCCTCATGTCACAGCCATTTTAAGGTCTTTTCCTCAGTTGAATTAATTCCAGCATGTTTGACCTGCCAAACTTTAATAGGGAGTGGGGGGTGGGGGGACGAGGGGCGGGGGGGCTACTTACGAACTTCGGGGCAGATTTATGACGACTGGCGCATCCCTGCAAATCAGCAGGGATGCGCCAGGTAAGATGCGTCACGCAAGTTTACCCTTGTGCCACCACAGATGCGCCGCATTTACAATGCGGCGCATTGTGTCGCAAGGATAAACAGATGCGTGACGCATCTCCCGTCGGAAGGGTAGCGCATTGCTGGAGTCGTGTCGCAAGCGCGACGCAACTTCAGCAATGCTCGTGGCCTGCCCATACATAACGTGGTGCGTCACGCCTTACGCCTGCTTCAAGCAGGCGCAAGGTTTTGACGCAGCGGTGTCGGAAAAGTGACTGAGTGGAATCTTGTAGATTTCACTCAGGCACTTTTCCGAGGCTTTACTGCGCCGGAACTGCCCCCCCCTGCGCCGGAACGCCCACATGAAACCTGACGCAGGTTTCATGTGGCGCAGGGCTTTACAACGTGACGCATCTCCCTAGATGCGTCACGTTGTAAATAGGGCGCAACGTGGCGCAAGGTTTACGCCGCCGCTGCGTCACAGAAGTGACGCAACGGCGGCGCAAAAGTGGCGCAAGGGGCTCGTAAATCTGCCCCTTCATTCGGGAAACTACCAAGTGCAATAAAGGCTGCACAACTCGAATTCCGGCCCTGCACAAACGGGTAAGTGCAGGAACAGAAATTGTCCAGCCCAGTTATACTGGTGCCATAGGTGTACAGGAGCCAGGTACGTGACACGAGGGACTCCAAAGGGCATCTCTTGTGGATGGTGCTTCGAGGTTTTAGCAATCAGTCGAAGCTTTGTCCAAACTTCATTGGTGAAAGTGCGCATGGGTGCCACATTCCACTGAGTCAAACAGCTCAGTCGACCACAGACTCAAACGTAATGTGAAAAGGGGTATTTTTTGTGAAAGGTCTGTGTAGAATTATCTGATGATAAACTGCTTTCATGTCTAATTTGGTAAACCATGATGACCTCCCAACCCAAGTCAAAAGGTCCGAGCTGCGGCTGGTTTTCTTCTGGCGACTGTTGTTGTGCTCTCAATAAAGGGCTTTATTATTTATTATAATGAGTGACTTACATCAGTCTGGGATTACATACCTCTAACCTTTTAAAATTACCCTGTTAGGTCGTTTCTCACTGAACCATATTGGCCTTACAGTAACTTGCAGAAAAATGTCTCTACATTGAATTTGCAAACCCATAATCTGAAAACCACTGTCATTCGGCAGCTCTGTATTAGATTGTTTTTCGTCAAGTCAGTTTATTGCCCCATCAGTGGGTCTTAAAGTAACACCCATTAGTGACCCTCAATGCTCTTTTAAACATTCAACATGATTTTTGCCATTTCCTAACTTGCTCCAACCCCCTTTTTTTGACCTGTGGCTCAAATATATAGCCATATTGATCACATTTTCTACCTTCAACCTACCGACAAGGCCTGCCTGTCCTCCTTCAACCTACACCCGGAGCGTATTGGCCTTCCTTCACATGTTGGACATACCGGTTTTGTTGGCCAACCTGGAAATAATAGTTCTCACTTCAATTCCAGGAATTGCTGGTCCTCCATCACCCTGTTTATTTGATCTGCCAATCTTTCTCCATCATGAATTTATCAGTCCTTCTTCTTAAATGGACCTGGCATCCCTCCAAAGCATTTTTAACTCTATGCCTCATGACCCTGGGACGCCTGCTTGTACTGGCAAGGAGACCTCACTAACCTGGATCTACAAGTCCCCTTTTATACTTTTGTCCACTCTACATTTATTTCAGAGCCTATCTACTCTACAGACACACAACCCACTTAATAGCACATATGAAATCAAAACAAGTCTTTCCCACATTGGAATGACTGGTCGTCCTTCTTTTAAAACTCTACTGATCCTTCAGTGCTTTCTGCCTCCATGGTCTTACGACCACTTATTCCCCTGATTAGCTTGTCTGTAATGGACACAAGGCTTCCATGTTCTGGATCTTCTGGACCATCTTTACTGTTTTTGGACCAATTAGTCCTTTATAGCCAACTCATTCTATGGCTTCATGACCCATAGATACCTTGTCTGCTCTGAGAACAAGGTCATGTCAAGCAACCAAAACTAACTTTAAACACATTGAGTCCATTTTTAAATGTCAGAGCTCATCTCTCTGCTTTTGCCATCAAACCATCCTTACCTCAGACACAGCTTCACCACCTGCGCTCCCACCAATGCTTTAGCAAGTCTCATGGTGGAGCTATCTCTATTTGGCATTATCGTCTGGTGCTGCCTAAGTACTTGGTCAGTTTTGGCAGAAGGCCATCCAGATGCCCTGTACAATAAACATGCTAGCCTCTGCAGCAGATTCTGAGTATGGTGATAGTTCCCAGCAGCCATCATCTCGGATCCCCACTGTTGTGGGACTCAGGAAATCACAGCAACCATCTTAGGTGTGGATCTATAAAAGGACACTACATCCAACAAGACTCACCAAGTTATCCAGTTATCAAGGGCACAAGGAAGGAGCCGAAAGTGCTCTACCTTCTGCTGGAAATTGTATCATTGTCTGCCAGCAGTATGGACCACTGCCTTACCATGTAGGATTCTGAGTTTTAGTTGGCATCAGGACTTCCCCAGTCAGTGAATCTACAATTCTGCTTTGGCGGTAAGGACAAGATTATTTTCCTCCCCAGTGGTAAAACAGGTACTAATTGTTGTGTCTTTACAGGTTTATCTTCTGCATCATTCTGCTCATGTTAGCAAGTACCATTCTGGGTCTTGAGAGCAGAGTAATCCAGAAAAACATAGTAATAAACTATGGTAATTGTTTTGACTGCACATCATTCAAAGTAACCAGGCTTCATCTCCCACAGGACCTTCTCTATGGTGTCACTGGCCTAACCCCACTCCTCCAAATTGTCCAGTAAGTTGTGCTTTCTAATACTGCAGATCTTGTATCAGAGGAATGGTGGTGTTGGATACCAGACATCCCCCACATATGTATAGCCCAATGTACCAATTTAGATTGCATTTCCACGAGCATGAAAAGCTCTCCGCTTAGAAACTTTCCTGCCACAGCCCATCCTAGCCCTTAAACAGTGCTCCAACTTTTATACTTCCGTGGGCTTGCATCTAGTTATGATGAGTGTATGCCACCCTACAAAACACCTTCTAACCATAGCATACTCCACTCTGTTGCACTTCCCTCTCTACCTGGCACTTCTTAAAAACATTTACATATTCATTCATATCAGCCGCATGAAGCTCTGGACTGACTTCTAGCCCATAGTTTGCCTCCTACTGTGCCTCGCAAGAAAAGACCTGCCACATACAAATTGATCTTGACCCTGCTTCTATAAGAACGGTACAGTCCAAAATGACATGCATGGCCAACTCTAGTTGGGAGGGGGTTGGTTATGTACCAATCTGGAAAAGACATGCTATTTAAATTTATGCTGAACTGTACCTATAGAATCGGGACCCAGATGGTTTTACTTATTATTGGTCTCTGTTTAAAGTGTGTGAGAATGGGAATTATTAGTTGAGGTGGATGATAGTCCATCACAGGTAATAAAGTTGCTAACTTGTTAGTCCAGTCAAAGGTTTCAGTAATGTAACCCTGAGCTCAACTCCTCGTAGCTGTGGCACAAAGCAAACACGCTTAGCTTAGAGAAAAAGTGCAAATCATTTAGAAGTAACAGAACAGTTAAAAAGTCAAAAACACAACACAATAAAAATCTGACTCCCGTTTTAACAAACAGAATGAAAGGTAACGAGCAAAATGACACCAAAAACAACAAAAAATTGACATGGCAAACCAGATATATGAATTTGTAAATATTTAAGTGACAATCGTATTAAAAAGCCACAATGACACAATGGTAGTCAATGATTGCGCAGACAGGGAAACCGGGAACTAGGCAAAAATTGAGACCAACCGTAATGGAGTGCAGGTCGGATACACCAAGTTGATTTACCCTGCTAGGCTAAGTGAAGTAAGGAAGTTCGAAAATGTGTGTATGTCCCAATCTGAAAAGAGACTTTGTGTTTTCCTTAAGAAAAACTTTTCTCCATGCGGGACAAAGCTACCGCCATAGAACTGCTAGTCAGATACTTTTCTTTGTTGGCTCCCTTGAAGCTCTGGAGCAAAAGTTTAAAAAAGTTTCCAACTTCTTTTGGCACCCAAACAACCTTAGGAGTGCACTTCTAGGAATCCCAGGACCTCAGAGGGAGCACTTTGAAATGCTCAGGGTGTCAGGCAGAGGGCAAAGCAAAGTCCAGCCATTCCCAGTTACAACTGGTTAGCAGGTTTCTTTATAGGAATGACCACTTCAGCTTTCTTATGTTCTTTGAGCTGCTGATGGGACCAGCCATATGATCGTTTGAGATATTTCTGCCCTTGGATTTCATGTGGAAGGGAGTCCAACTTCCTTAGATCCTCCTCACAAGTCACAGATGCCAAGTGCTGGAGATTCAATCCGCCTGGTATCCTTTCACAAGCTCAGCAGTGTTCTGAGGAAGGCTAGGTGAAGGTCCAGCTTTGAAGGGCTCACCATCCTGTGTGTGGGAGACATCCTAAGACATTCCTAGTTCCTCGCTTGCCAATGGATTAAAGTTTCACAGGCCCCAACCTACCTACTTTTGTAGTTGCAGACTTACTGCAGACATGCCAAAAAAGCCAGCTAATATTCAAGATGAAGAAACTCTTCGTCTACACTAAACTTGGGCCTTGAAGGCTAGGGGTGTGCATGGGAGTGTCGTGGAGAAATAACCTGTGCTCCTCGACATCCAACACTAAAATCCAGTTTGACAGAAGCACTGTAACCACAACAAACCGAGAGACATGTGTCTGGTACAACAAAGGCAGGGTGTTAGAAATGGGATCTCTAGTTGGCAAGGGCTTGCACCTTTGTCCAAGTAGGGACCCTTCTTCCTAGTCAGGGTAAGGGTGTTACACTCGTGAAGTAACCCCTGCTCACCCTCGTGGTAGCTTGGCACGAGCAGTCAGGCCTAATTCAGAGGCAGTGTGTAAAGCATTTGCACATAACCAACAGTAATACAGTGTAAGCACTACAAACGGACACCACACCAGTTTAGAAAAATAACCAATATTTTATATACTCAAGACAAGACCAATTACGACAAAAATCCACAATACTATACTTTAAAAATGAATGCTTGATACGGTAACTTCTTCTTTGCAGGAATAGCACAAAAGCAAAGTTCGTACGAGTCGGTAGCTCCGTCCGAGCCTACCGTGATGCTGAAAACCACAGAGTCTAACAGTTCCAGCCGACCGCGTCGATACGGGCCAGCAGAGTCATGAACAGACTCGGTTACAGTACCTTTCTCGTTGTGGCTGGTACGGAGTGTACGAGCCGGTCGGCGTTCGTCGCGGTTGCGGTGCAAGACGGAGCGATGCAAGGTGCGGTGTCCCTCGATGCGGTGCAGGCAGCGGCTCGATGAGCGTCGTGCAGACGGAGTCGGTGAGTCCAAGGCGTGCGATGCAGGGTGAGACGATGCTCGATGCGGTGCTGACAGGTTGCGATGCAGGCGACCTAGCCGGAGTGCGGGAGCTGGCGTCGGACAGCGGTGCGAGTCGGAGCGGTGCGTCGCAGATGTGCGAGCGGTGCCCCAAATGCGGTGCGGTCACGACTCTTGAGCCAGTTGCAGCGACCGCGTCGGTCGGGTCCGGTTGGTTCAGTGAAGCGATGCGATGCGAACTGCGGTGCCCACAGGTCACGGTGCAAGCAGCGGCTCGATGTTGGCGGCGTCGGACGTCGCCCACGGTGAGACCAGGGTTGCGATGCGAAGCGGGGCGATGCGGTCTGCGGTGCAAACAGGTCACCGGCCAGGGGTGGATTCGGTTGACGGAGTCGGTTGCAGTTCCTTCCTCTGTGGCAACTGAAACAGCGTTCCAGAAGCGGTACCCAGAGGCTTGTGAAGTCTTTGTAGTCCCTGAGACTTCTTAACAGGAGGCCAGCTCGGTTTCAGGCCCTTGGAGATACTCAGCACAAGTTTGTAGAAAGTTCAGTCTAGTCCTTTCACTGCCCAAGGCAGAAGCAGCAGCTGCAGGCCAACCCAACAAAGCAACCACACAGCAAAGGGGCAGTACTCCTCCTGGCAGCTCTTCCAGCTCTTCGTCTTGGCAGGTTCCTTGATTCCAGCGAGATCTAAATTCATGGGGTCAGGGCCCCAATATTTATATCCCAAATTCCTTTGTTCCCTGAAGGCAGAGAGGCCTTTGCCTAGTCCAAACCAGTTCTGGAGCACTTTGTTGACAAGTCTCCGTCCCTTCTTTCAGTGAGTAGGCCAGGGACATCAGACGCACCACAGGAGGTGGAGCCAGCATTGTGGCGGGAAGGCACTGTCCTATTCAGGGCCCAGGTGCGACCCATCCCACCCATCTACATGTAGATCTTGCTATTCAGCCCTGTGCTGACTCACCCTGTCTCCTGGCATCCCCCAGCCCCTGTCACTCACACTCCAGACAAGGAATACACAACACTCGCAGAGGCAGGCTTGGATGGTTAGACAAGAAAATACCCACTTTCTAAAAGTGGTATTTTCAAACACAGAATGTTAAAACCAACTTCACTAAAAGATGCATTTTATCATTCTGAGTCCAGGCATACTAAACTCGAATTGCTACCATGTTCCTGGGGTCAGTTAGGATTATAAGCTGTAATAATCAAAACGGCCCATTCTGGCCTAGGGGGAACAGGTAGCCTTGCAATAGTGAAAAACGAACTAGGCTGTAATTCACTATCAGGACATGCCACACACACCAGGGCATGTCCTACCTTTCGCATACAACGCACCCTGCCCACAGGGGTACCTTGGGCCTACCTTAGGGGTGACTAACATGCAGCAAAGGGAAGGTTTAGGGACTTGCAAGTGTGTGCACTTGCCAAGTCGACATGGCAGCCCCAGGCTGCGCACATGCTCTGCGGTGGCAGGCCCGAGTTACACTTTACGGGCTGTTTGCGTGGGTGGCACAATCCAGTGCTGCAGCCCACCAACAGCATTTGGTCTATAGGCCCTGGCACTCGCAGTGCACTTTACAAGGGACTGACACATAAACCAAATAGGCCAATCATGGAAACACCAATCCATAACACATTTTATACAGGAGCACTTGCACTTTCCCACTGGACAGCAGTGAGGAAAGTGCGCAGAATCATTACACCAGCAAAAACAGAGTCAAAACCGGGAGGTCAGAAAGCAAAAAGTCAGGGGAAACACGCCAAAAGATGCCAAGTCTAACACATGTCCCCTCCAGCTGAAAGTAGGGAGAACTACCCAACCCCATTGGAGTTCTCTTCACTAAGGCGGAAGAACCTGGACAGACCATCTGCGTTGGCGTGTTCTGTACCAGGACGGTGTTCCACCGTAAAGTCCATTCCCTGTAGGGAGATGGACCACCTCAGCAGTTTTGGATTCTCACCCTCATTTGCATCAACCATCTGAGGGGCCTGTGGTCTGTCTGAACCCGGAAGTGAGTCCCAAACAGGTATGGTCTCAACTTCTTCAGTGCCCAGACCACAGCAAAAGCTTCCCTTTCTATGGCACTCCACCTCTGTTCCCTGGGAAGTAGTCTCCTGCTAAGGAAGACTACAGGCTGATCCAGGCCCTCTTCGTTCAGTTGTGAGAGCACCGCTCCCACACCATGCTCTGAAGCGTCAGTCTGCACGACGAATTCCTTGGGAAGTCAGGTGCCTTGAGCACGGGCGCCGTGCACATGGCTGCCTTCAGGGCATTAAAAGCTTTCTGGCAGGACTCAGTCCAGATCACTTTCCTGGGCTGCCTCTTAGAGGTCAGCTCGGTTAAGGGGGCAACGATGGTGCCATAGCCCTTAACAAATCTCCTATAATAACCGGTGAGACCTAAGAAGGCTCTCACCTCTGTCTGGGTCTTGGGGGGTTCCCAATCCAGAATGGTGTCAATCTTGGGTTGTAGGGGCGCCACCTGGCCGCTTCCTACCTCGTGTCCCAAGTACACCACAGAACCCTGCCCGATCTGGCACTTACTGGCCTTGATCGTGAGGCCTGCACCTTGCAGAGCCCTCAACACTTTCTCAAGGTGCTGTAAATGTTCTTCCCAGCTGGAACTGAACACAGCAATGTCATCCAGGTAGGCGGCACTGAAATCCTCCAGCCCGGCCAACACCTGATTGACCAACCTCTGAAAGGTGGCAGGGGCATTCTTCAACCCAAAGGGCATCACCCGGAATTGGTAATGACCTTCTGGGGTTGAGAATGCTGATCTCTCCTTGGCCCCATCGGTTAAGGCAATCTGCCAGTACCCAGACGTCAAATCAAACGTGCTGAGGAACCGGGCAGCCCCCAACCGATCAATGAGCTCATCAGCTCTGGGGATGGGGTGCGCGTCAGTCCTGGTGACGGCATTGAGCCCACGGTAGTCCACACAAAACCGGAGTTCTGGAGTGGCACCGGGCGCCGCAGCCTTTGGGACCAAGACCACTGGGCTGGCCCAAGGACTGTGGGAGGGCTCAATCACCCCTAACGCCAACATCTTAGAGACCTCCTCCTTGATGCTGGCTCTGACCCGGTCAGTCAACCTGTAAATCTTGTGCTTCACAGGAGGGCTGTCACCGGTGTCCACGTCATGGGTACACCAGTGAGTAACACCGGGGGTCAGAGAGAACAGTGGGGCGAACTGTCCCAACAACTGGCGACAGTCCCCCTGCTGCTCCTGAGTCAGAGTAGGGGAGAGGATCACACCCTCTACTGACCCATCATGCTCCTTGGTAGACAGGAGGTCAGGGAGAGGCTCACTCTCCTCTTCCACCCCATCATCTGTCGCCAAGAGCATACTCACTTCGGACCTCTCGAAGTGGGGCTTGAGGCGGTTCACGTGAAGGACCCTCAAAGGGTTCCTCGGAGCCTGCAAATCCACCAGGTAGCTGACGTCACTTTTGCGCTCCTTTACCTCATATGGCCCAGTCCACTTGTCCTGCAAGGCACAAGGTGCCACTGGGGCCATGACCCACACTTTTTGCCCAGGTTGAAATTCGACCAGAGTGGCATTCTGGTCATACCATCTCTTCATTTCTTCCTGGCTTGCTTCTAGGTTCGCCTGAGCGAGTTTCCTGAAGCGGGCAGTTTGGTTTCTAAAGGCCAGCATGTAGCTAAATACATCCTGGGGAGTTTTCCTGGGAGCCGCCTCCCAGCCTTCCTTTACCAAACTCAGAGGTCCTCTGACAGGGTGGCCATACAGGAGCTCAAAGGGGCTGTACCCAAGAGACTTCTGAGGCACCTCCCTGTATGCAAAGAGTAGGCATGGCAAGAGGACGTCCCACTTACGCCTCATGGGTTCTGTTAGACCCTTGATCATGCCTTTCAAGGTCTGGTTGAATCTTTCCACCAGACCGTTTCCTTGTGGGTGGTAAGGAGTGGTGAACTTGTAGGTTACACCACACTCCTTCCACAGGGATGTCATATACTTCAATATGAAATTGGTCCCCCTATCAGAAACCACCTCTCTGGGGAATCCCACACGGGAAAAGATCCCCATTAACGCCCGGCCCACCACTGGCGCCGTCGTTGTCCTGAGAGGGATTGCCTCCGGGTACCGGGTGGCATGGTCCACCAAGACCAGGATGTACCTGTTGCCCATGGCTGTCTTGGGGTCCAGTGGCCCCACAATGTCCATCCCTACCCTTTCAAAGGGTGTTCCAACAACAGGAAAAGGTTGGAGAGGAGCTTTGACCTTCCGCCCACTCTTACCACTTGCCTGGCAAGTTTGGCACGACCTACAGTGTGCATCTGACTGGCTTCGCATTTGGGGCCAAAAGAAGTGGGTGACAAGCCTGTCAAAGGTCTTGTCCTGCCCCAAATGTCCGGCCAAAGGCACGTCATGAGCCAGACCCAGTAGGAAGGTCCTGAAGCGCTGGGGTACCACCAGCACACGGGCTGACCCAGGCTCAGCAACCTTAGGCTCACTGTATAGGAGACCACTCTCCCAGTAGATCAGATGTGACCCGGACTGATTACCAGCTGCCTGGTCTGCAGCCTGCCGCCGCAGACCCTCCAGAGTAGGGCACTTTAAGGGGGACCCCAAGTGCCCAAAGGGGACACAGCCACCCACCGGTGGACAGTCCAAAGTATTGGCTAGTGTAGCGCTAGGGGAGGAGGGGTGCCCACAGGAGGGTGGGGATCCCGCAGAAATGACCCTTGTCTCACTAGGGGACAGTGAGATGGTCCCAGGAAACCAGGTGCCCCCTAACACAAAGAAATATAGCACCTGGGTGACCATTAATGGGAACAGGGTAGAGGCTCTCAGAGATACTGGAGCCAGTGTGACCTCAGTCCGGTGTCACCTGGTGTCTGAGAAGCAAGTAGTCCCCGGGGCATTCCACCAAGTAGTTGCGGTAGACAACTCAGAGCGCCAATGTATGGTGGCGCAGGTTCCCTTTGAATGGGGGGGTCTCAGGTCCCTTGAGGGTGGTTGTGAGCCCTACCATGCCTGTAGATTGTCTGCTAGGTAACGACCTGGAGCAGTCCTTATGGAAGGATGTTGAGCTCAGGTCTCACTTGGAGATGCTTGGGTTGCCAGAGTGGGCATGCGTGTCCACTCGGTCAATGGCAGCCAAAAAGGGTGATCAAGAGGACTTGGAGCCTGGAACAGTGGCCCAAGTCCCTGCCAAGAGAAAGGGCAGGGGGCGCGGGAAACCGGCCCCCGAAGTTCCCACGGACCGGGAGGAGGCGGACCTCGAGGGGACGCCCCGGTGCCTACAGGGGAGCAGGTAGCCGAACTGGGAGACATCTCTGAGCTGACCCATTGGCAGCAAGAAGGGGGTCTGGTGGCAGCGGTGGGCAGCTACCACGAGGGTGAGCAGGGGTTACTTCACGAGTGTAACACCCTTACCCTGACTAGGAAGAAGGGTCCCTACTTGGACAAAGGTGCAAGCCCTTGCCAACTAGAGATCCCATTTCTAACATTGGTGGCAGCGGTGGGATGAGCGTCGTGCAGACGGAGTCGGTGAGTCCAAGGCGTGCGATGCAGGGTGAGACGATGCTCGATGCGGTGCTGACAGGTTGCGATGCAGGCGACCTAGCCGGAGTGTGGGAGCTGGCGTCGGACAGCGGTGCGAGTCGGAGCGGTGTGTCGCAGATGTGCGAGCGGTGCCCCAAATGCGGTGCGGTCACGACTCTTGAGCCAGTTGCAGCGACCGCGTCGGTCGGGTCCGGTTGGTTCAGTGAAGCGATGCGATGCGAACTGCGGTGCCCACAGGTCACGGTGCAAGCAGCGGCTCGATGTTGGCGGCGTCGGACGTCGCCCACGGTGAGACCAGGGTTGCGATGCGAAGCGGGGCGATGCGGTCTGCGGTGCAAACAGGTCACCGGCCAGGGGTGGATTCGGTTGACGGAGTCGGTTGCAGTTCCCTTCCTCTGTGGCAACTGAAACAGCGTTCCAGAAGCGGTACCCAGAGGCTTGTGAAGTCTTTGTAGTCCCTGAGACTTCTTAACAGGAGGCCAGCTCGGTTTCAGGCCCTTGGAGATACTCAGCACAAGTTTGTAGAAAGTTCAGTCTAGTCCTTTCACTGCCCAAGGCAGAAGCAGCAGCTGCAGGCCAACCCAACAAAGCAACCACACAGCAAAGGGGCAGTACTCCTCCTGGCAGCTCTTCCAGCTCTTCGTCTTGGCAGGTTCCTTGATTCCAGCGAGATCTAAATTCATGGGGTCAGGGCCCCAATATTTATATCCCAAATTCCTTTGTTCCCTGAAGGCAGAGAGGCCTTTGCCTAGTCCAAACCAGTTCTGGAGCACTTTGTTGACAAGTCTCCGTCCCTTCTTTCAGTGAGTAGGCCAGGGACATCAGACGCACCACAGGAGGTGGAGCCAGCATTGTGGCGGGAAGGCACTGTCCTATTCAGGGCCCAGGTGCGACCCATCCCACCCATCTACATGTAGATCTTGCTATTCAGCCCTGTGCTGACTCACCCTGTCTCCTGGCATCCCCCAGCCCCTGTCACTCACACTCCAGACAAGGAATACACAACCTCGCAGAGGCAGGCTTGGATGGTTAGACAAGAAAATACCCACTTTCTAAAAGTGGTATTTTCAAACACAGAATGTTAAAACCAACTTCACTAAAAGATGCATTTTATCATTCTGAGTCCAGGCATACTAAACTCGAATTGCTACCATGTTCCCGGGGTCAGTTAGGATTATAAGCTGTAATAATCAAAACGGCCCATTCTGGCCTAGGGGGAACAGGTAGCCTTGCAATAGTGAAAAACGAACTAGGCTGTAATTCACTATCAGGACATGCCACACACACCAGGGCATGTCCTACCTTTCGCATACAACGCACCCTGCCCACAGGGGTACCTTGGGCCTACCTTAGGGGTGACTAACATGCAGCAAAGGGAAGGTTTAGGGACTTGCAAGTGTGTGCACTTGCCAAGTCGACATGGCAGCCCCAGGCTGCGCACAGGCTCTGCGGTGGCAGGCCCGAGTTACACTTTACGGGCTGTTTGCGTGGGTGGCACAATCCAGTGCTGCAGCCCACCAACAGCATTTGGTCTATAGGCCCTGGCACTCGCAGTGCACTTTACAAGGGACTGACACATAAACCAAATAGGCCAATCATGGAAACACCAATCCATAACACATTTTATACAGGAGCACTTGCACTTTCCCACTGGACAGCAGTGAGGAAAGTGCGCAGAATCATTACACCAGCAAAAACAGAGTCAAAACCGGGAGGTCAGAAAGCAAAAAGTCAGGGGAAACACGCCAAAAGATGCCAAGTCTAACACAGGGTCTTTCAACAACCAGACAGGGGATATATAAGAACTGTCTTGGCATCCTGTTCTCTCCCTTTCAAGAGTACACCAAGTGTTAAATGTGTCTCAAAAGACCTGCCAAGCAACATTTGACAGCCTGGTATCAAAAGATGGCCAAATTCCCCACTATGAATATTCTGTGGCATTCAGAGGAGGCATGTCTGCCCGTTTGGGACATGCTATTATTTGCTCCTGGGATGCATTTCACACCTTTTTCACTCCTTTTCCCTGACTTGAGCACAGGCCGGGAGTTGGCTAAGGCTTATGATAATTAGCCTTCTACCAGTTCATGTAGGTAAAGTGCAACTTTCTAAAGGTTTTTTACCCTAATATTTATCAAAAATCTGACTTTACCTTTGCAGTGAATTTTAATAACTATTAAAAAATAGTGGTTTCATTATTTTCCACTCTAGAGATACAGTATTAGTTTTTTGATCTGTACTTTTTTCCTGCGCATGACAAATAGGCTTGCAACAGTGAAAATGGCTTTTAGAGCCGTATCATTGTAGGGACAAGGTAACATTAATTTTCTAGGTGTTCTATTTTTAAATACCATGCACCCTACCTTGTGGGCTACAAGGCTTACATAGGGTGAATTACTAATATTTTAACAGGTTGCGCTGCATGTTTTACATTGCAGCAGTCAATGGAAGGCCTGAAGCCATCTTTTCCTTTGGTAGACTAGTGAATTATTCAATAAGTGCTCCAGTTCACAGGTGTCATTCAACTTTTCATGCTGCGAATTTATTTCTGCACCATATACTACAGCCTTTTAGAAAAGATAAGGTGGTCAATTAGGAGTTAGCCAATTTCTACATGTTTTAGGGGTAGGAAAGCAGAAGTGCCTCAATATGTAGAGTCTAAAAACTAGCAATAAAATTCAGCAAAAAATGGAGGTGACCATGCAAAAATGGGCATTTTAACTCAAAGTGGCAGAATGGCCAAAAAAACGATCACTGGACTGTGGCTCAAGCACTCATAAGAAGCTGTATTTAATCCATACATTCCTTCAATCAAGTTGTTGGTTATTTATTTATTTTTTTAAATATG
>CAWUFW010025271.1:0-47367 GCA_963921515.1 Calotriton arnoldi
AGCAAGGCCCAATGATGAAGCATGACATCCCCAGGGATGTGTGAGGGCATCACGAAGAAAGACCTCCCGTTTCCCACACGTCCAGTTAGGAACTGCACACCCTTTTGATATACTGTCCCCTTCGGGAGCTAGTGTGCAGGACCTGTTTAAATATAGCTCCCCATCCCTTATTTTTGATACATTTAGCACGGCGGCTCTGCCGTGGGACCTATTCTTGCCCTCAATCCTATAGTGGCAATCCCTTTCTATAACATTATGGAGAACAACCAAGGACTATCTTTCGGCAAGGAATTGGTCTCTGAATTACTGAGAGCACCTTCAATACTCGACCAGGATGGAGGAGCAGCCGCGAGCAGCTCCAGCAGTGATTGGACTTCAATCACGAACATGAAACGCCAACTTATGAAGATCATCATGCATGGGGCTATCATGACGGAGTATCTCCACGCCAACATAGCCCCCAATGGCTTAATAGTTACCAATACACCAAGAATATTTCTTGATGACAAGCAGTTCAAGGAAGAATGGTCGCTGCTGGCTTGGAAGTGTACCAGGGACCTTCTGGTACTAATCATCAAAACAGCCAAACGTTTGGCCGATGACCTGATAATGAAGATCACTATAGCCGAAGGGGCACTAAAAGCCACCATCGCCAGTACCGCCTTTAAAGCAAAATTGGCAGACATTACCAGAGAAATTAATGACAACAAGGATTACTTGATGAGGCAAACAGTTGCTAAACTCCAAAAGGACATCACACGATTTAGTAAGGAAAAAATATACCCTTACCTCAAAGAAGACTACACACCCTCAGGAGACGACTACTCATCTGATGATAGCACCAACTCATGCAGAAGAACGTATTCTTCAGGAAGCAATTCCAGCACCGACAGCCGAGGGGGACGCCAATCCAATCAGCAACAAAGAATACCATTGAACACTATGTATGGATATGGACCATCACCCTACCAGGGGCCTGCACCTTTCCAAGGACCCCAGATGTGGCAATACCCTAACTACCAACATGGGCCACCACCACTTTTTGCTCCCTTTCAACCACAACCTTTTTTAGGCAGAGGCTGGGGCAGAGGGCGAGGCAAAAAAAGAAGAGGAATGCAGAACCAACCGAAGCAAGTGCATTGGCAAGACCAAACACCACAAATGCACATGGAATTGAGGAGTCACCAGGAGAAGAAAAACTGATTGTGAACCTCTCGGACTGACCCCTCACGACTACAGAAACCACTGTACTCAAACGAGGATTGGGTTTCGTCCCCACTCCCAAACTGGATCATTTTCGCACTAATTGCGAACTACAAAATCTTTTCAGGAAGATTCGCCTTAAAGCCTATTTCGGCAATCAAGCTGATTCTCCACCAACAGATACGGCATTACGCAAGCCATCCACTTTCACGCCGAACTCGAGCATGGTCCCCCCGGAGGTCCTCACCTTTGAAAGAGCTGTCCTGAAAGAAATAAAGGAAAAACGCTCTGAACCAGGGTTCTCCAACACATCTAAACTAGAAGCTGAAGCCATCAAAACCCTAGCTAACGACCCAGCAATTACCATCAAAGAGGCTGATAAGGGTGGTGCAATAGTGATTATGGCTACCACGGATTACAGAACCGAATGTCTGCGCCAGCTCAATAACAACTTCTACTACACTCCTCTAACAGAGGATCCCACCCCTCGCCTACTCATACGCATCAGCTCCATGGTCTCAGGGGCCCTTAACCAAGGGTGGATTTCCAAAAATGAGGCCGACTTTTTGACTAATGACAATCCAAGACTGCCCTATTTTTACATTCTGCCCAAAATCCACAAAGGGGTCAGACCGCCCCCTGGGAGACCAATTGTCTCGGGCATAGGGTCAGTCTTGGAGCCCTTGTCCAAATTTTGTGACCATTTCCTTCAACCGTTGGTCCGTACCACACCCACATTCCTACAAGACACCAGAGATGTCCTTAAACTAATTGAGACAACCAACCAAGAGGGCACCCAACCTGACGTTCTCTTAACACTAGACGTAGAGGCCCTTTACACAAACATTCCCCAACGGACCACACTTGAGGTTGTGGAGGACATACTTCACAACAACCCATGGTCCTCGCCTACCCCCATAAGCTTCGTCATGGAATGTGCGCACATCGCGTTGACTGAGAATTTTTTTCAGTTCGAGGATCGTCTTTTCCACCAGATCCAGGGGACGTCCATGGGCAGTACCTTTGCCCCGAATCTGGCGTGTCTTTACATGTCGGACTTTGAGGCAAGGTACTTGCTCACCGACTCCAACCCCTATTTGGACAACGTCCAACTGTGGCGACGCTATATAGACGACATCCTGGTCTTCTGGAAAGGCAATGCCAACGAGATTGCTGCCTTCCTTACTTGGATCAATAGCCTTAATCCCTACCTAAAATTTACAGCCAATAGTTCAGAACTAGAACTTCCTTCCTTGACCTGCTGATCATCAAAAAACAAGACAGACTAGATACCATCACTTATAAAAACCTACTGACAGCTATTGCCCATTACTCTACCAAAGTTTCCACCCCAAGGCCCTCAGAGAGAACCTACCCTATGGTCAGTTTTTACGCATTCGTAGAAACTGCAGTAATGTGGAGGATTACAAAAGACAAGCGTCAGAATTGAGTACGCACCTAGCTGAGAGACAATACCCACCCAGCACAATAAAAAGTGCCCAGAAAAGAGCCCGTAACACACACAGGTTGGCCCTATTGGAAACACACGCCAAACCTAAGTCTGACATCATCACATGTGTCACAACTTACACAACTGAATCAAACATGTTAAAAAGGGTCATCAAAAAACATTGGAAAATACTCCAGATAGGAGATTTATCCTTGAGTAAACCTAGGTTCGCATTCAAACGTACCTCAAACATCAAAGACCTACTCATTAACACCAGACCAAAAAGGAATACACCATCAGCCCCCAATACACTGTGGAATCTTCCACCAGTTACTGGACATTACCCTTGTGGACAATGTATAGTCTGTCCCCTCACCTCAGCAACTAAGACCATTGCATTAACCAC
Source organism: Calotriton arnoldi (assembly GCA_963921515.1). Taxonomy (NCBI): domain Eukaryota; kingdom Metazoa; phylum Chordata; class Amphibia; order Caudata; family Salamandridae; genus Calotriton; species Calotriton arnoldi. The sequence continues at coordinate 3,060 of CAWUFW010025271.1, forward strand.
CAACTGGACATGGAATCTAAACAAGCATACCAACTGTAACACACGCAATTGTGTTTACTTAATCACTTGCCCCTGTCACCTTCAGTATATAGGGATGACTACACGTCCAGTGAAAACAAGAATCACTGAACATAGAAGTAACATCAGGTGCAGAAAGACCAATACCAAGATGTGTGCACACTATGTTGAACAAAACCATACCCCTAATAACCTACACTGGACCATCCTTGAAGCCTTCCCCAACATCACAAAAGAAGCTCTGTTCAGGAAGGAACAATGTTGGGTTTTCAAACTGGGAGCTCACGACAGGGGACTCAACGACGATATTCCGTGGGCGGAACTGAACCATTAGGGATGACCTTCTAACCATCCTCAATTCCCAGTATCCCCTACCTTACCTCTGTCCATGTATAATACCTCCGCCTAGATACATACCCCTCATTTGAGGTTTCAACCAGTGCCACGGATGCCCAATCTAAGAGACAAGCGCCACGTTGCGCATTCAACTACAGACCTCAGAGTACCTGTCACACTTAGTTGCCCCGTGTTACATCCTGCCTTTCCTCTATAATACTACTGGGTCACGACCTTTATACCATCATTTAGGTCCGCTGCTTTGAACAGCAGGTCAGGTATTACACAATCAAATATCAAGAACCGGTGCCTTTCATACCTTATCCATACACAAGAGTAAACCCCAATTTTTAATTGGTTTTACATCGACCTGCTCCAATAACACCTTGACGTCAAACAATGGAAATTTGACACTATCCCAAACAGGGCCACATACTATTCACCATATTCCAATGCATCAGTTAATCTGAGCAATTGATTAACTTGGAATTGGTCTTATACTTCCACCTGCTCACAACACTCTTAGCGCCAAATTAGGCTACTGAACGAGATTGCACACTTAGTGTTCGCCACACTTGGTTCAATAAAGCTAACTCGAGAATTTCACACCCAAGATGGCCGCACCGGTTATCTCGCCAGCCTATGCACGCCCCACACGTCTCAATAAAAGCCAGAACCTGGAAGCACCCGGCACGGGGCCAGGAGCAATGGGTAGGATCCACGCTAGTCGTCTGCCTCCCGATGTGAGTATCTCATTGATCTCTGGATTTCCGGTAAGCAAATACCGCATGCCCGCATTTGACAAATGCTTACTTTCTCTACAGCCTTAGAGCAACGACGTGCTCTGCCTCCCCCATCAGCCTTAGGCTACAGCACTAGGGGTGAGTGTTTTTTCCGATGTTTTTTCCTATGCTTTTCCTTTTCAGGCTTAGTACTCCATAAGGATCTATTTGGTATAGTTTAGCACGCGCACGCTACCACCATTTAAACGGTATACGTTAATTTGGGTGCGGTCACCGTTTACCGGCAATTTTAAAACCTAGCGTTCGGCCGGTCTAAGCATATATCCCCTTTATTTCCATGAATGTTGGTTACGCCCGGCATTAGTCATGCAAGGACCATCAATTTCGGTTTACATCAGCACAGGCATGTTCTTCACCGCACGCATGGCCCCCTGCATCACCACAGTGACTGGCAATTCCTTATCTGTTCATAACACCAGGTTTAACTGGATACCTGGTCACACTGGATACCAACACAAGTTCGAATACTACTTCCTGCCTCAATTTTGCTCGAACTGGCAATTGTTACCTAGTTTGATGAACAACTTAATTGTTCTCCTTATCACGTCGTGTGATATATGAAGAACACACTGACTTACCCCCACAGCTCTTGAAACACTGGAGCCCATTTATCGATAACAAGCAAGCATAAAACCACTAAGTCACACACTGCATGCGCATGCCCCATTATAGTTTAATTTAAATTGGTATCTTTAATGTCGATGGAGCATGATGACATAAGCTCCTGCTTTTAATGTTTTTAATGTTTTTAATGTCTACTTGGTTGTCCCCCTTTCTCTCCCCTTTTTCACCAGGTCTACAATACCCCAGTACTAGCCTACTAGGTTACCCCCTACTGTGTCTGGAAAACTAATCAATAATTATAAACCCAGACGGTAGTGCACCACTCACACTTTAGTTTCTTTTGGTCCTGATGAAGTGCCAGTTGACCCGTTAGGGGCAAATGGGGCACGAAACATGTTGACCCACTACACCTTGATAGCCCTTTAGGAACATTACATCCGCTTAGGGCTCCCACACCTTTTAATGAGGCTCGAGCTACCTTTAATATTAAAACCAATTCTGAGTAGGACTGCTCCTGACCTATTTTACTTCACTCACCTGTACACTACCCATGCCCTCACACCCGCATGCACCCAACGGCTTCTTCAAAAGATCTCCGACATAGAGCCCCGTTTACGGGAGCCCATCGGGCATTGCAGCGCCGGCCCGACGAGGAGCAAGGCCCAATGATGAAGCATGACATCCCCAGGGATGTGTGAGGGCATCACGAAGAAAGACCTCCCGTTTCCCACACGTCCAGTTAGGAACTGCACACCCTTTTGATATACTGCGTTAAAAAGAGTGACGCACCAGCGGCGGAATGGGCTTGTTTGTCCTTAGACTTTTTGTAAGACATTGAACTTAATACGATCAAGTAGTTTTAATGTAGTGTTATGAATTTTTATCATTGATGTCAATAGAACAAGACTTTCCAGTACTGTGAGTCGGTCAAATTTTCATTCGACTATTGTGACAATTGTGTGATTTTCATTGAGCCTTAATGTATCTTTTAAACAATTAGATAACGATTATTATTATTAGTAATAATAATAATACAAATAATAATAATGACGATAAATGAAAGTTAAATAATAATAATAATTTATATTTAACTGTAAATACATTTAAGAATAGTGCATTTGTCATGTGCGACTTTGTTCAAGTTTCTGTGAGATTGCTTGCACGTGTCCGTATGTGCTCTTGAAGTGCTAACATTTCAATATCGAGTCCTTTTCTGTGTTTTTCCTGCAGACCTGCCTCTTGACAACCACAATGATAAACACCGACGTGAGCCCCGGGTGCCAGCAGGGCGCCCATGAACAGCGAGCATTATACATTCATTGCAGGAGATTCGTAGAAGCACTGAACCTACGCGTTGGAAATAAGGGAATGGATTCGCGGCTGAGCCATTATATTGGCATTCAGGAAAAAGCGACGGTGAATTATCTTCGGTAGATTGGAACTCAGGGCAGGGATCTTCAATTGGACATGGTATATATCTCTTGCAGCGGGGCATGGCGGCACATTTAGGCCAACCCTCAAAGATATGCTGCTGGGTGCACTCCTTATTTAAATCATAGATTTTGAAAGCTACTAAATGATGAGTGAAAGGCTGGCACGGGGGAATCATTTTCCATTGACACTTTTGATGCATCATGCATATCAGACAGTTTTGCAAAAGACATCTCAAAGGAGAGTCACCCATAGACAAGGAGCTCAGCCAGCCAAGGTAGGCAGAATTCAAATCACCCAAGCAAACACAAATGGCAAAAAGGGGTATTGATTGTTCACTTTTCTTCAATTGAATTGACGGATTTTAAGGCCTGAGCAACTCAAAGCTTCTAAAAGAATATTTTTTCCACCCGGTAGTGCCATTTGACCGAAATGGGAAACAAAAATTGGCAAAGCCAATTGGTCTGCCAGGGGAAGTTTTACATAATGGACGAGAGAGAGAGAGTTTGTGTGTGTGTGTGTGTCTTTTGTGTGTGGTGCTGTACTAGAAGGAAAATCATCTCTGATTACAACAAAATGGAAACTGCAAATAAGGGGCTTTGCTGAACAGACTGCATTAGAGGTACCCTTAAAAAGGAGTGAAAAATTGCACAGCAGACACATTTAACAAAAGGCCGGTACTTTCTTTGCATCTTTAAGAAAGCCTATGTGAGGGTACGTTTTTGCTTTATGAATAAAAAAGTCTGAAAATCCAGCAACGTTGTCATGCCAGCAAACCACAAAACATGTCCTCATAAGGGTGATTAGTTAACAGCACAGTCTCTATATAAAAGGCCAAGGCTTCCAAACAGAAGCACTTCCTTAACAAAGAACTGTAAATCAATAATTAAAATTATGTCATGTCAGCAAAGTAAATTCATCAATAAATAAGTATTGGCATTCATAACTAGCCTGGGCTTCTAGATAACTACATTAACTCAAGCAACTACTAGATGTCCTTCTCGAGTTATTTGCAGCAACTTCAAGTCTTTAACTTGGCTGCAACATTTAAAACCTCAGTCACAAGGAACTGCTTAAAAAGTGTATCACAATGCTACAGTAACTCAGTTGGTACTAAATATCCCTCTCAAGTCAGACGGAACTGCTTCAAATGCCCTTCACAAAGTGGAGGGGTTTGCCTTCAACATAAAAATGTACATATACACTTTTGCTACTATAATGAATTGTGCTTCTTTTCTATAAGAAAAGTAAATACGCCAAAGCTGGTATATGCTGTTAAATCAATATTGCAACTTTCAATAAATGTCTTGACTAGCATATATAGGCACTACCAGTGACTGGTTACGTCAAGTTAAGTGCCTTCAACAGTATTCTTAGCAAACTGTTTTTCGAGAGGCACTATACTTGTGTATTAAAATCCCCAGTGCTTTTACTATGGTTTATGGGAGGAAGAAGCAAAATGCAAATAACTAGATAAAGATATTTGGAGAAAGTTTCATATTTATACATACTACTGGTTGGTTTGGATTTTCCTTAACATTTCAAAAACTACTGTGGATTTAAACCAATTTACAAAAAGGTCGCTTTCTGGACCAACAGCTACCTTTCTGCCAAATTCGGTGTCATTGTGTTCAGCAGTTCGGGCTGTAGCCGTGTCTAAAGTTCCTAAGGAAATTAACAAGTGGGAAAACGTGTTTTGGGACCCGCCATTTTTCTCAGCCCCTACTTGATGGATTACCAAGAAACTTTCAAGCCAGCAGCTGGAGTGAGCGTCACACTAGTTTTGAATATTTGGTGAGGGTTCGTCAAACGACGCCAAAGTTATTGCCAAATCATGAGAAAAAGGGCGGGCCCCAAAACACGTTTTCCCCATGTTAATTTCCTTAGGAACTTTAGACAGGGCTACAGCCGGAACTGCTGAACGCCATTACACCACATTTGGCAGAAAGGTAGCTGTTGGTCCAGAAAGCGACCTTTTTGTAAATTGGTTTAAATCCATTCAGTAGTTTCTGAAATGTTAAGGAAAATCCAAATTTGTATATATAGGGACGTGGAGGATACGCAACCCCTCCCGATCTCGGGCTGGACTGTTCCCATGAGGCACAGGGTCAAGACTGATTTGCATATGGCTGGGTTCAAACTGGACTGGCATGGTGAGCAAAAAAATGATGGATTTAGGCCAAGATCTCTGTACTGGGGAGAATGTATGACATTGTTCTGCATTCTGTCCATCAACTGTTGTTTTTGCATTTGTCACCCCGAGTGGGACGGGTATGCCCAGACGTGGGTCCCGTGCTCTCCATGCCACTGGAATCAAGCTATCCTGGCTGAAAAGGAATGAAACCCCGAAACCGGTCCTAGGATGCTTGTTTCCAGTCCAGGGAGGACCTGGCTTGGCAGTTCGGGCTGGACTGTTCCCATGAGGCACAGGGTCAAGACTGATTTGCATATGGCTGGGTTCAAACTGGAATGGCATGGTGAGCAAAAAAACGATGGATTTAGGCCCAGATCTCTGTACTGGGGTGAATGTATGACATTGTTCTGCATTCTGTCCATCAACTGTTGTTTTTGCATTTGTCACCCCGAGTGGGACGGGTATGCCCAGACGTGGGTCCCGTGCTCTCCATGCCACTGGAATCAAGCTATCCTGGCTGAAGAGGGGTGAAACCCCGAAACCGGTCCTAGGATGCTTGTTTCCAGTCCAGGGAGGACCTGGCTTGGCAGTTCGGGCTGGACTGTTCCCATGAGGGACAGGGTCAAGCCTGATTTGCATATGGCTGGGTTCAAACTGTATTGGCATGGTGAGCAAAAAAACGATGGATTTAGGCCCAGATCTCTGTACTGGGGTGAATGTATGACATTGCTCTGCATTCTGTCCATCAACTGTTGTTTTTGCATTGAGATCTGATTGGCTGCCAATACTTCAAACCAGTAAGTGTTGGCAGCCATCTTGCGACTCAGCTTGAGCCGAGTCTCAGGAAAAACATTAAAAGAAAAGAAGCCATCAAGGTAGAAATACCCTGACCCACTAGGCCTCTTGGGGGGTTCCCACAGTGACCCAGAGGACCAAAAAAGCATTTTGCTTGTTTATTTTTCGGCAGGAGTTGCGTTGGATCCACTTCTCCTGCCGAAAAAAAAAAAAAGAAGTACGGGGTTCCACACTTCTTTACTAATCGACCCCCAGATGGGCCAGGTCCCAGCGGCATTTGGAAAATAAAGGAGGGGGGCACATGGGCCACCCCTCCTGGGGCTGATACATGCCCCAGGGACCACCAGCTCCCTGTGGCTTATTCATTGTTAAATGGGGCCACTCTGACCCCCCCGTGCCCCGGGGGCCACCACTTCCCCAGGGCCTCATTCAAAAAATAAATCAGGGGAGCCTTGGGGACCCTCTTACCCTGGGATCCACCACCTCCCCGGGACTTTTAAATTTGTAATGGGGTAACCTCAGGGACTCCTCTGGGCCCGGGGCCCACCACCTCCCCTTGGCCAACGTCTTTTTTCAGAAATGGGAGGGGGGCCACGTGCCTACACCCCCGGGCCCCAGGGTGGTGGTGGTCCCCGGGGCGGGCCCTACAACAAGAAAGGAGCCCTCCTGGAGCTATAGATGGCCCTGGGGACTGCACTCCCCAAGGCTGGCTCCTGCTATATCCAGGGGTGCCCACCCCAGGAAATAGCTGCTTGCTGTGGCTTGGCAGGAGCTTTACCACTCCCGCAAAGTCACAGCAAATGCTCTGCTTCCAGCAAGCGAGAGCTGACAAAATACTCTTGCTTGCTGGAAGCGGAGCATTCGTCTATTTCTCTGCCCTCTGTCAAGCGAGCAGGGAAACAGACAAATTGCTTTCAGATACAGGGAGCTCCATGTTTAGCAGCTCACTGTGTCTAAAAGTAATGCAGGCTCCCTCAGGAGGCGGGGAGCCGGCAGGGACCACTGGGGCATTCAGGCTCCCTCCATGGTCCCAGGGATGGGGTCGACAGGGGGCGATTTCGGCCTGGGGATGGGGGCCATGCAGCCCCCTTCCCCATTTGTAAATGACCGGACCCCCAGGGCCAAAACCAGCCCAAGGAGGGGGTGCGCGGCCCCCCTTTCCCATTGCAAAAAGGCCTGACCCTGGGGGATGGGGTACCCAGGGCCGAAATCGGGAGAAGTTGCTGGAGGTTCCGCTCCCTTTCTCAGTCACTGTGCAAAGGGGCCTCCTGGTGCACAACTTGTTGGGGGATGAAGTCCCCTTGGATGCTGAGGGTCTTTGGGGGCCAACAACCCCTCCTTTTACTTCCAGAAAGTCCCACACAGTGGGACTGCTGTGAGGTCGTCGGAAGACACCCCCTCTTTCTCCTCCACCCTGCAAACCCACTTCCTGGAACACTACTGGTTTGGGGATGAAGTCCCCTTGGATGCTGAGGGTCCTTTGGAGCCTGAACCCCCTCTTGTTACCTTCAGTAAGCCCTACACAGCAGGATTTCTGAAAGGTTTTCGGACGCCCTGTCCCCTTTCTCCACCACTCTGCAAACACGCCTCCTGGCTCACTACTGGTTGGGGGATGAAGCCAGTGCAAACACAAGGAGATGATGGATGGAGTGCTGAAACTTTTCAGACGCTCACCCCCAGTCACAGATCTCAGTTGAATCCATCATCGTTCTTTAGCTCACTTTGCCACCCCAGTTCAGACCCAGCCATATGCAAATCAGTCTTGACCCTGTTCCTCATGGGAACAGTCCAGCCCGAACTGCCAAGCCAAACCTTCTCTGGACTGGAAGCAAGCATCCTGGGACCGGTTTCGGGGTAACACCACTCATCAACCAGGCTAGCTTGAATCCAGTGGCAAAATGAGCAAGGGACCCATGTCTGGGCATACCCTGCCAACTCAGGGTGAACAAAGCAAACACAAGGAGATGATGGACGGAGCGCTGACATTTTCAGACACTCCCCCCGGTCACAGATCTGGGTTGAATCCATCATCGTTCTTTCACTCACTTTGCCACCACCAGTTCAGACCCAGCCATACGCAAATCAGTCTTGACCCTGTTCCTCATGGGAACAGTCCAGCCCGAACTGCCAAGCCAGGCCTTCTCTGGACCGGAAACAAGCATCCTGGGACCGGTTTCGGGGTAACACCACTCATCAACCAGGCTAGCTTGAATCCAGTGGCAAAATGAGCAAGGGACCCATGTCTGGGCATACCCTGCCAACTCAGGGTGACCAAAGCAAACACAAGGAGATGATGGACGGAGCGCTGAAACTTTTCAGACACTCACCCCCAGTCACAGATCTGGGTTGAATCCATCATCGTTCTTCAGCTCACTTTACCACCCCAGTTCAGACCCAACCATATACAAATCAGTCTTGACCCTGTTCCTCATGGGAACAGTCCAGCCCGAACCGCCTTGCCAGGGCTTCCCTGGACCGTAAACAAGCATCCTGGGACCAGTTTTGGGGTAAAATAAGTCTTGACCCTGTTCCTGATGAAGTCTCCTTGGATGCTGAGGGTCCTTGGGGGCCAAGAACCCCTCCTGTTACCTCCAGTAAGTTCCACACAGCGGGATTGGTGAGAGCTGTTTGGAGGCCCTGCCCCCTTTCTCCACCACTCTGCAATTGCACATCTTGGTTCACAACTAGTTGGGGGATGAAGTCTTTTTGGATGCTGAGGGTCCTTGGGGGCCATGAAACCCTCCTGTTACCTCCAGTAAGTCCCACAAAGCAGGATTGCTGTGAGCTGGTCGGAGGCTCCGCCGCCTTACTCCACCACTCTGCAAACATGACTACTAGATAAAAAAACATTGAAATTCACTTTAAAAACAAAAGATTACAGGGACATTATAGTTAGGAAAAAGAATTTAAAAAACCTTTGAAATTCACCTAAATAACAAAGGTTGCAGGGACGTTATAGTTAGGAAATAAAACTTTAAAAACCTTAGAAATTCACTGAAAAAAACTATGGTTACAGGGACATTATAGTTAGGCTCAGATTTCACTCGTACACAAACATAGAAATTCAGCAGTTATAGTTACCTGCATAAACTACAACTTACACCCCCGCAATGCACTGCTTATGACCTCACACATTACATCACTTATGACATGGTCAGTGACATCACTTATGACATCTCAAATGACATGTATATGAGAGGTTTTATGGGGGTGTGACTGGGTGTGTGTATGTGCTTCTGTGGATGATGTCATCAGTGATGTCAATAGTGATGCCATTTGGGATGTCATCAGTCATGTCAGTGACCATGTCATGAGTGATGTAATATATGAGGTCATAAGCAGTGCATTGCAAGGGCGTAAGTTATACTTAGCTCAGATAACTATAATTGCTGAATTTCTATGTTTTTTATGAGTGGAATCTAAGCTTCACTATAACTTTCCTGTAGCCTTTTGTTTTTTCAGTGAATTTCTAAGGTTTTTTTAATTACTATTTCCTAACTATAAAGTCCCTGTAACCTTTGTTTTTTTCAGTGAATTTCAAAGGTTTCTCAAATTCGATTTCTAAAGTATTATGTCCCTCTAATGTTTAGTTTTTTTAGTTAATTTGCAAGGTTGATTTTTAATACTAAGTGTATTAGAATTTATTTTGATTTTTAATTTTGTTTTTTTCTACTGTACACACTCTTTTTTTTTATAAATATACTTGTTATCTGTTTAAAAACATAAAAATCACGAATGTAGGTAATGTAAAGTTTATGACATTTTTTAAATGTAATTAAACAAATTGTATTTAAAAAAAAAAAAATTGGGGTACAGCTGTACCTTCGCAGTTCTGTAAACATAGACGGACTACTACTCTATGGTTTTTAATTCTGATCACATGATCAGAACGAATCCGCGAGTCTGAATATGCAGATTCGCCGAACATTTTATAGATTACTGTGAATATGTACACTCCTCCATTGTCATTATTCACATCAGTGTGAACATATTTACAAGTATATAGAAACCACCCTATATCTGTTTTCCAACAGAGGTCCCATTTTCCAACTTTTGTGAATCCGTGAATTTATGGACCAGATTTGCAAATTGACTCAAAAGCACACCCAGACCATGTCTTCTATTTGTATATATTAAGACTACACCCAAAAGCAGTTATTTCTCCAGTGAAGTCTCTGGAAGGAGGATTGAGAAGCAGGGGTGTTCTGCTTTTACATAATGACTGAAGCTGCCTCGTCTGCCCAAGACGAGACAAGCCTGTTGTGGCTGAGGAGGAAGATACACCACCTCGCAGAACAGAAAGTGATGTGTGGAAGCACTTTATTATACCTTCTGGGGAACAGAAGGTAACAGCAAAATATATGCAGTGCAATATTTGCAGCAAGCAGTTATCCTTGGGCACTGCAAAGAAGTATTCACTTGGGACAAGTTCCATGTGGAAGCACCTAAAAAAAATTCATGAAAGGGTCTACAACCAGATGATGTGGGAGAAAGCAGTTGCAGCAGGACGGACAACCTCTACAGCAGCATTGTGAGAACCTTCATCAGTTGCATTCATTACAATACCAGCTGCCTCCAAAGAATTGAGTGACATGGTTATTCACTGCGCCAAATGCCACATGCTTGTTGTTGTAAAAATGTCTTCTGTGGGTGCATTCTTGGATACAGAGAAGAAGCATTGCTGTTAGCTTTTTTTTGTTGTTGCTTCAATTGACTACATAATGTTTTTTGAAGACTGAAGCTAGTTGCTTCTTTGTATTTTCCCATCCTTACCCTTTTTACTACCCTATTCACTTTTTGTTCAAAAAAGAAAAAAGAAAACAATTTAAAAACTGTTAAAAAAAACTTCTAGAAAAAAACGGTTCTTGTTAAAACCACCATCTACTCAAACAAAGAGCTAACTCTGTGTTTTTAAGTTGTCAGTGACTGTATCAGTGTGAGACTGGGTGTGTAACTGTGTGCATCTGTCAGCTCTGATAGCTTCACACAGTTCAGATGATACCACAGAGTTGGTTCGATGCACAAATGGGGTCCACCTCTTGATCGTCTCAATTCTGTTTGCTCTTATAGCACAGAAGGTTGATATGATTAAGCGAGGGAAGGAAAAGATGGGGACAGCATGGAGGGAGATCTGAGAAGAGAAAATGCAATTAGAACAAAGCTGTACATAAGACATATATCAGATCATAAAAACTATTCTATACCATTATTCTGTACCTGTAAAGTAAAATAACTAAGCATCGCCTTCCTAGGCTTCCTAGAAATGGTGTTGACCCTCTTTCTTGGTTCCAAATAAAACAATGCGCCGTTTACTGTGAATCTAATGAAACAAGAGGAGAGTTAAGAACCTTTCTATACTGTAAAGTGTTAACAACCTTCTCAAGAAACCCTCATGAATACCCACCTTTTCATGTGCTTGTAAATGCTTCACAGGGGGAATACACACAATATCCTTATGACCCCTGTTACTACAAGGCATGAAAGAAAATATGGAATAAATGTAGAGTTTGATCTCTATATCTGATATTCACAGTAATAATGTAGCAGTAAACAGAAGTAAGTTGTTGAAACGAGATGCATGAAGATGTATAACAATATATATACTGGAAATGTCAATAAAGTATCATGCCTTTTCCAACATGGCATTAGTAAAGAATTCCAAATGAGCAACAAATCACATGCCGTTTCTCAACACGGCTTCGGCAAATAGCTAAGGCAACACCCACATATCCTTGCCGTTTCTCAACACGGCTTCAGCTTGTAGGTTTACAAAAGTCTTTTCCATAAATACGCCGTTTCCATCATGGCTTGAGTAATCAGTATATACAAGATGCAGGTACTCGGGCCGCTTCCCTCACGACCGTGAGTGCTGCACCACCGGAATCAAGATAAAAATAAATAAATGATGAAGAAATGTTTTGGCGGGAGATTATCTCCAAAACCAAAACACGGATTCACCAAACATTACTCTGGTGCCGAAGCTTACCCCACCACAGGAGACTCACTGCTGCACACGTCCGTCTTCTCCTCCACGGAAAAAATAACCAGCATCGGTCCACCGCCGAGGATTCAATAAATCCCCGCCTCTGCCACCGGAAGCACGTCGTTACGTTGCCCCGTAAGTGATACTAGCCATCTGGGAATTGTGGTTCCAAGAGGGGATTTCAGAATCGAAACTGACAATGTTCAGCGCAGGTGCCATCATGTAACAGTACATCCCTCCCAAGGGGAACGTTGTCAGGGTTTTGGTTTATAGGGATTTAAAGTGTGAAATCTTTTTACCAGTCTCGGAGCATGTACTCCAGTAGCTGGCTCCCAGGAATTTTTTCTCAGGTCCATAACCCTTCCATGAGACCAGATACCACAGTCTCTTTCCTCTTTTCTTAGAGTCTACAACAGCTTGCACCTCATATGCTAGTTCTTGGTCTACCCACACAGATGCTGTGGGTTTCCGAACTGGACTATAAGAAGGTTTAACCAAAGAAATTTGAAACACAGGATGTATCCTCATATGTTTGGGCAATGAAAGCTTTACAGTAACAGGATTGACCACGTTGATGATCTTGTAGGGTCCGATATACCGAGGATTGAAAATACTATACTTCCTGAAGTGTATATTCCTCATAGACAGCCAAACCCCATCTCCTACCTTATAATGAGGATCAGTTCTGTGGTGTTTATCGGCCTCCTATCTATGCCTAACCTTAGCTTCTCTAAAATTGGTTTGTGTGATTTTCATCATCTTTTGTATTTGTTTAACCCTTGCCTGTACTTCAGGAATCTTTTGCCCTTCTCCTGGATGTATTAAAGGTAAGAAACGAGGATGAAAGCCATAGGTACAAAAAAAAGGAGCTAACTTAGTGGTGCTATGTTGCGCATTATTGAATGCTACTTCTGCAATCCATAGCCATTCCACCCAGGCTTCAGTGTTGCTGTTCACATAGCATTTCAAATACTATTTCAGTGTTTGATTAAATCTTTCGGTCTGTCCATCTGTCTGTGGATGGAAACTCGTAGACGTATTGGATGAGATTTGCAGAGCGGAGCACCAAACCTTCCAAAATTGTGCAGTGAACTGCGTTCCTCTATCTGAGATGATGATTCTCGGAAGTCCATGCAACCTTTTTTTTTGTGTGAAAACCTTTATTAATTTATGCACAATTAACAGAGGACACATTTCCATCTGTGCGGCAGATGCAATTACCCGAAGTATACAATAGTCGTACAACATAGTTTTCAAATAATGCAGCAGGCAAGTAAAACCCCATTACATTTCGCTGTCGACCCGCACCACCCACCCGACCATAAGCGTCCCTCCCGCTTCCGGACCAGTCCCAAAAGTGTCTGACTATAATTCAAGGACTCATTCCACCGTGCTTCTAAATGCAACTCTCCACTCCCTTTGTCTCTACCAAAACCGTGTTTGCGGCACTACACCTCAAGGCTGGTCGCTCTCAGTTCTTGTTGCACCCCCTCGTTGGATGCAGCGTCCCCTGCCCTAGTCACCCTGTATGTTCTATACAGCGCCCAGAAGTTCTTAGGCCTATTGCGAGGAGGGAGAAGTTCGCTATAGTTCTCCGTTTGAGTGCCACAATATAGCATGTCGTTCGCCCACTGAGCAATCGTAGGAGTCGGCCCTCTCGACCAACACATAGCAACTCTACGTTTGGCTGACAGCAGACCCATGTCGACTAATCTACGTACCCCTTTAGGTATTGGTTTGGAATAGCCCAGCAACGCCAATGCCGGCTCCGGTGCGATCTCCAGTCCAATCACCTCTGTGAGCTCCTTAAATACTCGTTCCCAGAAGCTAGCAATCCCCGGACAGGTCCATGCCAGGTGCAGAAAGTCTGCCAACCCCTTGCCGCAATGCTCACACCTTGACTCCTCCCTGAGGCCATATCTACACAACCTTTCTGGAGTATAGTAGACCCTATTAAGATATTTAAAGTAGATCAGACGGTGTCTACCATTCAGGGAGATGCGTTTCGTGCTGGTGCAGCAGTACGTCCACATTGCGTCGTCTATGTCTCTATCTAAGTCCCTCTGCCAAGCTAAGCGGGCTTTAGTGAAGAAGTTCTCTCTATAGGACATAGTCAGTTTATATATTTTAGAAACTATGCGCAACGGGTCGTCAGTTTTGATGACGCATGTCAAGGAAGTCAACTGCGGCGGTTCCGCTAAGTCATCCCCCAAGATTTGTATCAGCGCATGCCGAGTTCTATGGAATTGGAATTTGGTAAGTAGGGTGGGCGCTGCGTCTCCAGTCACCAAGTCCTCCCAGCTTCGCGCTGTGCCACCTTCAAATAAGTTCCCTATACACCGGATCTCAAGTAAGTTGAGCGCTTTCACGACTCCCCTATCCCTACATGGGGGCAACCAGTGGCACCAGTCTAGCGGAGCAAGCGGGGAATACAGTATGGCTCCCGCCTGTAATTTTAGAAGTTGGTGCCAGGCATGCGTAGTCGCGTTGATTGTGTCTAGTATCCCCGTCCTATGGTCTGGGGGCGAGAAGAGCAGAGCAGGCAATGGGCGAGGGGAGGCCACAACCCTCTCCATGTGTAAGTGTGGGGTGTCCAAAGAACCATGCACATAGAGGTGAGCCTGTGCACTTTGCGCCGCCCTATAGTATAAGTCCAAATCAGGGGCCCCAAGCCCCCCCCATGTGATACGGTAAGGTAAGGATTTGCCATTTGACCCGCGGTTGCTTGCCAGCCCAAGCCAATTTAATCATCAATGTTGTGAGCCTTTTGAAGAATGCGGCTGGAAGTACCAGCGGGATGTTAGAAAACAGAAACAGGAAGCGAGGAAGTACCACCATTTTCATTATAGAAATTCTGCCCATCAAGGATAAAGGTAGTCGAATCCAGCCTTCCACCTCGTCCTCCAATTTACTAATCGCTACACCGTAGTTCTCCCTAAATACAACCTCAGAGTCCGAGTGCACCTGGATACCTAGATATCGCACCGAGTCCGTCGACCACTGCAACGGGTAGTCAGGCTCAAACTGCATCGTGGCAGGGGTAAGGGGGAATACAATGGACTTTGGCCAATTAACTCATAACCCAGACACCACGCCGAAGCGAACCACTTCGCGCAGAACAGGGGAAAGATTGCGCTCCGGGTCTCGGATATATAGGAGCGTATCATCCGCGTATGTAGAGACGATAAGTTCGTAGCCAGGGAAGCGCACACCCTTATACCTATGGTATTCCCAAAGCGCACAAGCTAAAGGTTCTGCTACCAGAGCATATAGTATCGGTGACAACGGGCAGCCCTGTCGTGTGCCCCTAGTGATATGTATAGCATCAGTCACCAGATTACCAATTTTGATCCTGGCTGTGGGCGCACTGTACAATACACCTATAAGCTGCAGAAAGACTTCCCCCAGGCCCATCCTCGTCAACACCTGTCTCATAAAGGGCCATTCAACAGAGTCGAATGCTTTCTCCATGTCTAGAAAAACTGCAACCGCTGAGATCTCCAGATTAGTGTGTTGCACCGAACACCGTACGCAAATTGTATGTAAGATTTCGACCCAGAACAAACCCCGCCTGCTCTGGGGCGACAAGCGTCTGAATCAGAGGGATCAGCCTGTTCGCCAGTATCTTCACAAAGATTTTGGTATCGACATTAAGCAAGGAAAGCAGGCGATAGGATGCGCATTCTTCAGTGGGCTTACCCGGTTTCAGTATGGCTACAATGATCGCCTCTCTCATCGAAGGTGGCATAGTGCCCAACACACACATATCGTCAAAGAGAGTGACTAAATGCGGCAATAGTAGGTCCAAGTACGCCTTGTAAAAAGCGACTGTTAGGCCGTCTATTCCCGGCGTGCTGCCCGATTTCATACCTGATAGAGCCAGAGTAATTTCTTCCCTCTCTATGGGTCGCATCAGGAATTCACGATGCATGTTTGTCAGCCATGGCAACTTTATATGAGTTAGATAGTCCAAGATTTCCTCTTCAGTGCCGCCGCTACAAGTCGAGTAGAGCAGTGAGTAATATTGCCTAAACCTCTCCGCTATGGCTGACTCTTCAGTGAGTGTACCTCCCTCTGCCGTCTTGATTTCTGCAACTACCGTTTTTTCCCGCCGTTATTTGAGTAACTGGGCTAGCACCGCGCCCGGCCTTTCGCCCTCACCGTAGGTGCGAGCAGTGGCATATTTACCAAGATGCTTTATTTCCGCATCTGCAGCACCGTGGTATTCTTCTAACTGAGCTTTGAACTCCGTCATTACGTCATCATCTGCGTCAATCTGGAGACATGTCTCCAGGTTAGTTAAGGTTGTTTCCAAATCTGCAAGTCTCTGTCGTATCGCCCTAAGGACACCGGAGTGTTTAGACATGGCGACACCGCGGATATAGACTTTGAACGCCTCCCAAACCACCTGAAAGCTGTCCAGCGAACCCACATTCATGTCAAAAAATGTTTCGATCGCTTCAGCTAGCTCCTCCTTAAATACTGCGTCTAGCAGAGAATAAGGTGGGAACCTCCAAGTAAAGGGCGGGATAGTCTTCTTGGGAGTGTCTAAAACTAGTACTATTGGGGAATGGTCCGAGAGCATTCGGGGCAGCACCTCGCAAGACCGGGTACACTCATACAGCTGCCTGGAAGCTAGCCAATAGTCTATGCGGGTAAGTAAGTTATAAAAAGTGGAGTAATGTGTGTATCCCCCTTTGTCAGGGAATCTTTAGCATCACACATCTTGCAAATCATACTGGACCATGAGATCCGTCACTGTCCGGGCCGCCGCCGTGATTTGCCTCCCTGCCCCCCCCCCGATCTATCCTGATGCGGGTTCAAGATTAAGTTGAGGTCGCCACCCCAGAGTTGTTGCCCTACCCCGCAAACCCGCACCTTTTCAGACAATGCAGCATAAAAGTTGGGATTGTCATAATGGGGGCCGTATATGTTAACTAGGAGTATGTCCAGTCCCTTCCCCCGGCATCTAGATATTACATATCGCACATCTCTGTCAGTGTCTATTGGTTCGAGTTTAAACGCGACCTTGGGGTTCACCCATGTAAGCACTCCTTGCGCATGTGTGGTAAAACCTGCGGCGTGTATGTGTCCGTGTAATCCCCTGTGCAAAAGAAACAGTTGATGGACGGAATGCTGGACAATGCAAACATTCACCACCAGTCACAAGGATCTGGGTTTAATCCATCATTCTTTTGCTCACCACACCAACCCAGTTTGGACCCAGCCATTTGCAAATCAGTCTTGACCCTGTTCCTTGTGGGAACAGTCCAGCCCGAACTGCCAAGCCAGGTCCTCCCTGGACCGGAAACAAGCATCCTAGGACCGGTTTCAGGGCATCACCCTTCTTCAGCCAGGCTAGCTTGAATCCAGTGGTGTAGTGAGCACGGGACCCACGTCTGGGCATACCCTTCCCACTTAGGGCGACATATGCAAAAGAAACAGTTGATGGACGGAATGCTGCACAAATCAAGCATTCACCCCCAGCCACAAGGATCTGGGTTTAATCCATCATTCTTTTGCTCACCACACCAACCCAGTTTGGACCCAGCCATATGCAAATCAGTCTTGACCCTGTTCCTTGTGGGAACAGTCCAGCCCGAACTGCCAAGCCAGGTCCTCCCTGGACCGGAAACAAGCATCCTAGGACCGGTTTCAGGGCATCACCCTTCTTCAGCCAGGCTAGCTTGAATCCAGTGGTGTAGTGAGCACGGGACCCACGTCTGGGCATACCCTTCCCACTTAGGGTGACATATGCAAAAGAAACAGTTGATGGACGGAATGCTGGACAATGCAAACATTCACCCCCAGTCACAAGGATCTGGGTTTAATCCATCATTCTTTTGCTCACCACACCAACCCAGTTTGGACCCAGCCATATGCAAATCAGTCTTGACCCTGTTCCTTGTGGGAACAGTCCAGCCCGTACTGCCAATCTTGTGTGTTTTGCATTTCGCCCTAAGTGGGGAGGGTATGCCCAGACGTGGGTCCCGTGCTCACTACGCCACTGGAGTCAAGCTATCCTGGCTGATGAAGGCTGATAGCCTGAAACCGGTCCTAGGATGCTTGGTTCCGGTCCAGGGAAGACATGGCTTGGCAGTTCGGTCTGGACTGTTCCCATGAGGCACAGGGTCAAGACTGATTTGCATATGGCTATGTCTGAACTGGGGTGGCGTGGTGAAGCAAAATAACGATGGATTAAACCCAGATCTGTGACTGGGGGTGAATGTTTGCCAATGTGCAGCATTCCGTCCATCATCTTGTGTGTTTTGCATTTCGCCTAAGTGGGAAGGGTATGCCCAGACGTGGGTCCCGTGCTCACTACGCCACTGGAGTCAAGCTATCCTGGCTGATGAAGGCTGATAGCCTGAAAGCCGGTCCTAGGATGCTTGATTCCGGTCCAGGGAAGACATGGCTTGGCAGTTCGGTCTGGACTGTTCCCATGAGGCACAGGGTCAAGACTGATTTGCATATGGCTATGTCTGAACTGGGGTGGCGTGGTGAAGCAAAATAACGATGGATTAAACCCAGATCTGTGACTGGGGGTGAATGTTTGCCAATGTGCAGCATTCTGTCCATCATCTTGTGTGTTTTGCATTTCGCCCTAAGTGGGAAGGGTATGCCCAGACGTGGGTCCCGTGCTCACTACGCCACTGGAGTCAAGCTATCCTGGCTGATGAAGGCTGATAGCCTGAAACCGGTCCTAGGATGCTTGGTTCCGGTCCAGGGAAGACATGGCTTGGCAGTTCGGTCTGGACTGTTCCCATGAGGCACAGGGTCAAGACTGATTTGCATATGGCTATGTCTGAACTGGGGTGGCGTGGTGAAGCAAAATAACGATGGATTAAACCCAGATCTATGACTGGGGGTGAATGTTTGCCAATGTGTAGCATTCCGTCCATCATCTTGTGTGTTTTGCATTTCGCCCTAAGTGGGAAGGGTATGCCCAGACGTGGGTCCCGTGCTCACTACGCCACTGGAGTCAAGCTATCCTGGCTGATGAAGGCTGATAGCCTGAAACCAGTCCTAGGATGCTTGATTCCGGTCCAGGGAAGACATGGCTTGGCAGTTCGGTCTGGACTGTTCCCATGAGGCACAGGGTCAAGACTGATTTGCATATGGCTATGTCTGAACTGGGGTGGCGTGGTGAAGCAAAATAACGATGGATTAAACCCAGATCTGTGACTGGGGGTGAATGTTTGCCAATGTGCAGCATTCCGTCCATCATCTTGTGTGTTTTGCATTTCGCCCTAAGTGGGAAGGGTATGCCCAGACGTGGGTCCCGTGCTCACTACGCCACTGGAGTCAAGCTATCCTGGCTGATGAAGGCTGACAGCCTGAAACCGGTCCTAGGATGCTTGATTCCGGTCCAGGGAAGACATGGCTTGGCAGTTCGGTCTGGACTGTTCCCATGAGGCACAGGGTCAAGACTGATTTGCATATGGCTATGTCTGAACTGGGGTGGCGTGGTGAAGCAAAATAACGATGGATTAAACCCAGATCTGTGACTGGGGGTGAATGTTTGCCAATGTGCAGCATTCCGTCCATCATCTTGTGTGTTTTGCATTTCGCCCTAAGTGGGAAGGGTATGCCCAGACGTGGGTCCCGTGCTCACTACGCCACTGGAGTCAAGCTATCCTGGCTGATGAAGGCTGATAGCCTGAAACCGGTCCTAGGATGCTTGATTCCGGTCCAGGGAAGACATGGCTTGGCAGTTCGGTCTGGACTGTTCCCATGAGGCACAGGGTCAAGACTGATTTGCATATGGCTATGTCTGAACTGGGGTGGCGTGGTGAAGCAAAATAACGATGGATTAAACCCAGATCTGTGACTGGGGGTGAATGTTTGCCAATGTGCAGCATTCCGTCCATCATCTTGTGTGTTTTGCATTTCGCCCTAAGTGGGAAGGGTATGCCCAGACGTGGGTCCCGTGCTCACTACGCCACTGGAGTCAAGCTATCCTGGCTGATGAAGGCTGATAGCCTGAAACCGGTCCTAGGATGCTTGATTCCGGTCCAGGGAAGATATGGCTTGGCAGTTCGGTCTGGACTGTTCCCATGAGGCACAGGGTCAAGACTGATTTGCATATGGCTATGTCTGAACTGGGGTGGCGTGGTGAAGCAAAATAACGATGGATTAAACCCAGATCTGTGACTGGGGGTGAATGTTTGCCAATGTGCAGCATTCCGTCCATCATCTTGTGTGTTTTGCATTTCGCCCTAAGTGGGAAGGATATGCCCAGACGTGGGTCCCGTGCTCACTACGCCACTGGAGTCAAGCTATCCTGGCTGATGAAGGCTGATAGCCTGAAACCGGTCCTAGGATGCTTGATTCCGGTCCAGGGAAGACATGGCTTGGCAGTTCGGTCTGGACTGTTCCCATGAGGCACAGGGTCAAGACTGATTTGCATATGGCTATGTCTGAACTGGGGTGGCGTGGTGAAGCAAAATAACGATGGATTAAACCCAGATCTGTGACTGGGGGTGAATGTTTGCCAATGTGCAGCATTCCGTCCATCATCTTGTGTGTTTTGCATTTCGCCCTAAGTGGGAAGGGTATGCCCAGACGTGGGTCCCGTGCTCACTACGCCACTGGAGTCAAGCTATCCTGGCTGATGAAGGCTGATAGCCTGAAACCGGTCCTAGGATGCTTGATTCCGGTCCAGGGAAGACATGGCTTGGCAGTTCGGTCTGGACTGTTCCCATGAGGCACAGGGTCAAGACTGATTTGCATATGGCTATGTCTGAACTGGGGTGGCGTGGTGAAGCAAAATAACGATGGATTAAACCCAGATCTGTGACTGGGGGTGAATGTTTGCCAATGTGCAGCATTCCGTCCATCATCTTGTGTGTTTTGCATTTCGCCCTAAGTGGGAAGGGTATGCCCAGACGTGGGTCCCGTGCTCACTACGCCACTGGAGTCAAGCTATCCTGGCTGATGAAGGCTGATAGCCTGAAACCGGTCCTAGGATGCTTGATTCCGGTCCAGGGAAGACATGGCTTGGCAGTTCGGTCTGGACTGTTCCCATGAGGCACAGGGTCAAGACTGATTTGCATATGGCTATGTCTAAACTGGGGTGGCGTGGTGAAGCAAAATAACGATGGATTAAACCCAGATCTGTGACTGGGGGTGAATGTTTGCCAATGTGCAGCATTCCGTCCATCATCTTGTGTGTTTTGCATTTCGCCCTAAGTGGGAAGGGTATGCCCAGACGTGGGTCCCGTGCTCACTACGCCACTGGAGTCAAGCTATCCTGGCTGATGAAGGCTGATAGCCTGAAACCGGTCCTAGGATGCTTGATTCCGGTCCAGGGAAGACATGGCTTGGCAGGTCGGTCTGGACTGTTCCCATCAGGCACAGGGTCAAGACTGATTTGCATATGGCTATGTCTGAACTGGGGTGGCGTGGTGAAGCAAAATAACGATGGATTAAACCCAGATCTGTGACTGGGGGTGAATGTTTGCCAATGTGCAGCATTCCGTCCATCATCTTGTGTGTTTTGCATTTCGCCCTAAGTGGGAAGGGTATGCCCAGACGTGGGTCCCGTGCTCACTACGCCACTGGAGTCAAGCTATCCTGGCTGATGAAGGCTGATAGCCTGAAACCGGTCCTAGGATGCTTGATTCCGGTCCAGGGAAGACATGGCTTGGCAGTTCGGTCTGGACTGTTCCCATGAGGCACAGGGTCAAGACTGATTTGCATATGGCTATGTCTGAACTGGGGTGGCGTGGTGAAGCAAAATAACGATGGATTAAACCCAGATCTGTGACTGGGGGTGAATGTTTGCCAATGTGCAGCATTCCGTCCATCATCTTGTGTGTTTTGCATTTCGCCCTAAGTGGGAAGGGTATGCCCAGACGTGGGTCCCGTGCTCACTACGCCACTGGAGTCAAGCTATCCTGGCTGATGAAGGCTGATAGCCTGAAACCGGTCCTATGATGCTTGATTCCGGTCCAGGGAAGACATGGCTTGGCAGTTCGGTCTGGACTGTTCCCATGAGGCACAGGGTCAAGACTGATTTGCATATGGCTATGTCTGAACTGGGGTGGCGTGGTGAAGCAAAATAACGATGGATTAAACCCAGATCTGTGACTGGGGGTGAATGTTTGCCAATGTGCAGCATTCCGTCCATCATCTTGTGTGTTTTGCATTTCGCCCTAAGTGGGAAGGGTATGCCCAGACGTGGGTCCCGTGCTCACTACGCCACTGGAGTCAAGCTATCCTGGCTGATGAAAGCTGATAGCCTGAAACCGGTCCTAGGATGCTTGATTCCGGTCCAGGGAAGACATGGCTTGGCAGTTCGGTCTGGACTGTTCCCATGAGGCACAGGGTCAAGACTGATTTGCATATGGCTATGTCTGAACTGGGGTGGCGTGGTGAAGCAAAATAACGATGGATTAAACCCAGATCTGTGACTGGGGGTGAATGTTTGCCAATGTGCAGCATTCCGTCCATCATCTTGTGTGTTTTGCATTTCGCCCTAAGTGGGAAGGGTATGCCCAGACGTGGGTCCCGTGCTCACTACGCCACTGGAGTCAAGCTATCCTGGCTGATGAAGGCTGATAGCCTGAAACCGGTCCTAGGATGCTTGATTCCGGTCCAGGGAAGACATGGCTTGGCAGTTCGGTCTGGACTGTTCCCATGAGGCACAGGGTCAAGACTGATTTGCATATGGCTATGTCTGAACTGGGGTGGCGTGGTGAAGCAAAATAACGATGGATTAAACCCAGATCTGTGACTGGGGGTGAATGTTTGCCAATGTGCAGCATTCCGTCCATCATCTTGTGTGTTTTGCATTTCGCCCTAAGTGGGAAGGGTATGCCCAGACGTGGGTCCCGTGCTCACTACGCCACTGGAGTCAAGCTATCCTGGCTGATGAAGGCTGATAGCCTGAAACCGGTCCTAGGATGCTTGATTCCGGTCCAGGGAAGACATGGCTTGGCAGGTCGGTCTGGACTGTTCCCATCAGGCACAGGGTCAAGACTGATTTGCATATGGCTATGTCTGAACTGGGGTGGCGTGGTGAAGCAAAATAACGATGGATTAAACCCAGATCTGTGACTGGGGGTGAATGTTTGCCAATGTGCAGCATTCCGTCCATCATCTTGTGTGTTTTGCATTTCGCCCTAAGTGGGAAGGGTATGCCCAGACGTGGGTCCCGTGCTCACTACGCCACTGGAGTCAAGCTATCCTGGCTGATGAAGGCTGATAGCCTGAAACCGGTCCTAGGATGCTTGATTCCGGTCCAGGGAAGACATGGCTTGGCAGTTCGGTCTGGACTGTTCCCATGAGGCACAGGGTCAAGACTGATTTGCATATGGCTATGTCTGAACTGGGGTGGCGTGGTGAAGCAAAATAACGATGGATTAAACCCAGATCTGTGACTGGGGGTGAATGTTTGCCAATGTGCAGCATTCCGTCCATCATCTTGTGTGTTTTGCATTTCGCCCTAAGTGGGAAGGGTATGCCCAGACGTGGGTCCCGTGCTCACTACGCCACTGGAGTCAAGCTATCCTGGCTGATGAAGGCTGATAGCCTGAAACCGGTCCTAGGATGCTTGATTCTGTTCCAGGGAAGACATGGCTTGGCAGTTCGGTCTGGACTGTTCCCATGAGGCACAGGGTCAAGACTGATTTGCATATGGCTATGTCTGAACTGGGGTGGCGTGGTGAAGCAAAATAACGATGGATTAAACCCAGATCTGTGACTGGGGGTGAATGTTTGCCAATGTGCAGCATTCCGTCCATCATCTTGTGTGTTTTGCATTTCGCCCTAAGTGGGAAGGGTATGCCCAGACGTGGGTCCCGTGCTCACTACGCCACTGGAGTCAAGCTATCCTGGCTGATGAAAGCTGATAGCCTGAAACCGGTCCTAGGATGCTTGATTCCGGTCCAGGGAAGACATGGCTTGGCAGTTCGGTCTGGACTGTTCCCATGAGGCACAGGGTCAAGACTGATTTGCATATGGCTATGTCTGAACTGGGGTGGCGTGGTGAAGCAAAATAACGATGGATTAAACCCAGATCTGTGACTGGGGGTGAATGTTTGCCAATGTGCAGCATTCCGTCCATCATCTTGTGTGTTTTGCATTTCGCCCCTAAGTGGGAAGGGTATGCCCAGACGTGGGTCCCGTGCTCACTACGCCACTGGAGTCAAGCTATCCTGGCTGATGAAGGCTGATAGCCTGAAACCGGTCCTAGGATGCTTGATTCCGGTCCAGGGAAGACATGGCTTGGCAGTTCGGTCTGGACTGTTCCCATGAGGCACAGGGTCAAGACTGATTTGCATATGGCTATGTCTGAACTGGGGTGGCGTGGTGAAGCAAAATAACGATGGATTAAACCCAGATCTGTGACTGGGGGTGAATGTTTGCCAATGTGCAGCATTCCGTCCATCATCTTGTGTGTTTTGCGTGTAATCCCCTGTAGCGGAGCATGGGGCTATTCAGAGGAAGGTGCGTCTCCTGCAGTAGCGCAATATCTACTTCGTGTCTTGTCAAGTAGGCCAGGACTTTGCGAAGCTTCCTGTGGTCATTAAGACCCCTCACATTCCATGTGAGTGCTCGAAGCCTACCACGCATTGGATCACTATGGGATCGACTGCAAGCTGTCATGCAGTCGTGCGTCATCAATCTAGCTGTGCCTGCCATTGGAACGTACACCTCGTGCAATCGTCATGTGCGAAATGTAGTGTTTAAAGAAAGTGTCCCATCGTCTGAATCTCCACCCCCTCCCACCCCCCACCCACACCAGGCCTACCCCAACTGTGCCTCGGCGAATCAGTAAACATTCCCCTTGTGTCATCTTAGAAAACAGCGAGCATGAAAAACTCAACTTTAAACAAAGGGAGCCCTCCCCCCTCTCCCCCCAAGGTGCAATACCACAAGCGTGTGCTTCACTCGTGGGCAGAGGTTGCTCGTCTATCCAAGCAGAACTTCAAGACCTATTCTAATAACCACCCCGCACACCATCTGACAAATATAAGCAACTGCAAACAAGAGAGAATCTCCAACCCCCACAACACCGACATGTCATAAGATCAAATAATATCCTTACAGAACCCCTTCCCAGAACTGAAACTAGCAGTGTCAGAGCGCCAGCATCATAAGTCCCCCATATTACTCTCCGAGTCTCAATAAATCAAACAGTCTCATTTGGACACGGCAATCCCTTACAGTGTCACATTAGTTCTCCCCATATTACCCCCAAAATAATATTCTTATCTGCATTTAGAATAGTCCAGAGTTCAGTCTTGTTCATCCAATCGACCACCTTCCGCTCCTTCCAAGGAGCCCCGTTCCGGGCTGCGACGCTGTTCTTTAGACCAGTCCTTCAGGGCCTTCTGCAAGACTTTGGGATCAGTGAAGATTCGCGAATGGCCCTGCCGATTGACGCGGAGTCGAGCCAGATACAGCATGGCGTAGTCTATGTTGTGCTCTCTTAGTTGCCTCTTCAGTGGAGCAAACTGCAGGCGCGCTTCTTGGACTTTTAGTGTAAAGTCTGGGAACAGAGATATGGTTGAACCTTCATATTGCAGTGTCTGTTTCTCCCTGGCCACTCTCAGCGCCGAGTCTCTGTCACGATAATTCAGTAATTTCGTGATTATCGGCCTTGGGGGGGGCACCAGGTGCCGGATGAGGGCCTAGGGAGCAGTGCGCTCTCTCTACCACAAACATGGGAGAAAAAGTTTCACTACCAAGGAGCGTCACCAATAATTTCTCGACAAAGTGTTCCATGTTGCCAGTCTGAGTCAACTCCGGCAGGCCCGTGATCCTTAGGTTACTACAACGGGAACCCGCTTCAAGGTCCTCCGCTTTATCCTGTAGAACCTGTATCACTCTACCCAGTTGTTTGTGATCGGCGTCCACCGTTGTCTGTGCTTCCTCCACCTCCGTGATCCGGCGCTCCACCATGTCTAACCGTTCTGCATGTTTGTCTAGTCTCTCGGACATTCTGTCCATCCGATAGGAGAGAGAGTCCATCTTAGAGCCCAAAACAGAGAGACTGCTCTGTAAGCCCTTCTCCGTCGCTGTTAGCATGGTGCAAATGTCGCCGTCCGTCTCCTCCTCGGGTGGATCCTGCATATTGCCCCATCGTCCGTAACCACATCTCGCCCCTTGGACTTCTTTTGGTCAAACGTTAGTTTCGGCTGCGTCTTATCCACTTTGCCCATCTCTTTAGGTCCGCCGCAGTTGTTTGGGTCTAAAATCTGCTATCCCTCCAGACGGCAACCACTGTCACAGTGTGCACTTCAGGAGATTGGTGGCGGTGTCCCAACAACCAGAGCGGGGATCAACTATGAAAACTATTCGTTATCACAGCGTTGCTGCAATCGTGACTCCTCTTATAACAGCCGTCGTATGGCACTAGACCACAGGTGCCACTCTGGTGCTTCTTGCTGATTAATCGCACATGAGGTGGGGTACACACTGACCTGCCGAGGGCAAAATCCCCTCTGCTAAGGATACCGGTTGATTGACACCGTCTCAGGTGCCTCTTCCCCGCAGCTTACTCCAGGGGCTGAACGCAGTTTCCTGTGCACGGAATCTCTCAGCTGGGGTTACAGCGCTATTCAAAATCGATGATCCTCCTACCACTGCACAGACAAGGACAGCCCCGCAGTATGTCCCATCAGTAGCTCGCAGTGTTATCGTCAGTGCACATCACTACACGAGGGATGACTATCACTCTATCACTGTCTCCGTCCGGGCCCACCAAAGTAGAAATTGGCGTCGGTTTCAACTCACCCTCCGGGGTCGGACCTTCGCCAGGCAGTAAGTAAGCAGTTTCGCCGCCCGAAGCAGGCCGTCAGACCGGCTACCCTCACTCCTCGAGCCTCCAAAATGGCGGGTCTCACCCTCTTCACCGCTTCGTGACCGGATTATCGTGGGCCAGTCCTCCGGCTCCCCGGACCGTACACAGCCCTCTACTCAGGTCTGCATCCCAGGGGGGCCGCAGCAAGTATGTCGCAGCACCTCATCGCCCCGACTGCAGCGGGCCGCCACCGACCCTGGCTCCCGATAGTAGGTGCGCCGGCGCCTCTCGGTGCCTTACGTCTATGCCTCCGATGTTCGTCCGCCTCCCTGGGCACAGACTGGCTCTTTCCCCTCACCACTCAAGGAGGAGGTCTGCTCGTAGGGAGTGTTTACGTCAGCAACACTGTTCCTGCTTTCGTCTCCGGCGTTCCATGTACAGCAGAGCCGCAGTGCATCGGACCTCCGCAGCGGTTCACGGCAGCTCGGGGATCGTGGCCCATGCAGCTCGCGGACCAACAGGGATCTCTCGCTCGGTCGTCCGGGTGAGTACCGGGGTCGGAGTCAGTTCGTTGCACTCCGGTTCTCCAACAGAACCGATAGCGGCTCGATGTGAGTCGTGTTATGTCTGCAGGTGCCGGATAATTGATGGATAGTGTGATGGTTGTGCAGAGCTCCTCGCTCAGGCGGCCATCTTCGACGCTGGCAAGCTCCGCCCCCCAAGTCCATGCAACCTTACTATATGTTTGAGCAACAATTGCGCTACTTGTCCCGATGTTGGAGTATTAGTGCAATCGATAAAATGACCCATTTTGGTCAAACTATTGATTACTACTAGGATAGTCGTGCAACCCTGATCTTTGGGAAACCCTACAATGAGATATGCTCCCAAGGTATTCCCGGTGTTGGTAAGGGACGGGGTAGTCATACGGTTTCCTCTGTCAGGTTTCATCTGCATACATACGTCGCACTGACGAATCATGTTTAGTACATCTCTCTGAATAGATGGTCACCAGAATTGTCTTAGTATTTGTTCCTTTGTCATTTCTACACCATTATGCCCAGCAATCTGTGCCAAATGAATCCACTGCATAACTTCATTCTGAAGTTCTTTAGTAGGTACTAATAGCTGTGTTCCTCTAATGGGTAGTCCTCTTACCTTCCGTTCTTTGTTGTTTTTCAACCAATTTCTCCATATGGTAACATCATATTTTTATCTTTGGGCACTCCAAACCTCTGAGTGACCAAGTGCGTTATAAAAAACTCTTTGTAGTAAAAATAAACCGCCTTAATTATATTTAATGCACGCTAATATGCTGTGAAATTATGTGCGATAAAAATCCGGTGGAAATGTAGAACACCGCTGAAAGAATTAGAATCTTGCACAGAAAATGTACTCAGGGGCTTTAAATCATTAAAGACATGACCTGCTTTCAATACTGCATCATTTTGCGGTTGAAGAAACACATGTGGGCAGTTTTGTTTACACAAGCCCGCAGCAACACGCATGCGCGCACATGGACAACGCCCTCATCCTCCCGCAGGTTTCCTTAATGGGACACACGAACGTTGGTTTTCCAGCCTTTCTGATGCGTCATCAAGTCAAATCCGACTTGTGTCACCTGTTCATTTGTTCGGCAGGGCTTTCCTGCACATTTCCCACTACTATAAAGAGCCATAGCTTCTCACAAGCGCACGCAACGTCCAGGCAATTTTCCAGACACCGGATCTTGAGCCTCTTGAACAAGCACAGCCTGCCACCAATTAACCAAATTATCCCTCGTTTACATACACGTGGCACCTATAAAAATAGCATGTCCCCGCTCACTCCGCTACCAGCGGGGAAGAGGCGAGGACGTTTTCAGGATACCAGCGAGGGACGCACCTTGGAGTAGTAAGAGTGTGGTTGTGGTGTATGCTTGAGACATCAGGGTTTCATACCTCAGAACCCGTTTTTTTATAAAAAGCTTGTGTGCAATTATGTCACTCTCTCAAATATATACTTTTTATTCCTCCCTACTCTGATTTCAGAGTGTGACTAAAGGGGTCCCTCAGCACCCCCCTTCCCATGGGCATTCCAGCCCCTGACTTGGGGTAAAAGTGTGAGCTGGTCTCACAGTACTTGTATATTTACAATTTGTGTGCGCGCCACATTTGCAGTGACATGTGTTTCACATTCACATGCATAATTTTGTTAATATGCATGTTGTCATTATTTCTGATTCTATATACACGCCCGAGCAAACCCTCTTTGACACTTTGGTAAACCTTTATT
Organism: Calotriton arnoldi; assembly: GCA_963921515.1. NCBI lineage: Eukaryota > Metazoa > Chordata > Amphibia > Caudata > Salamandridae > Calotriton > Calotriton arnoldi. Next base: position 32,150 of record CAWUFW010025271.1, read on the forward strand.
TTACAGGTTTCAAGGAAAACCCGTTTTTAAGTAGGGATTGACAAAGGTCATCCTACATGGTGGTTACATCTAAATTATAGGAGATTAGATAGGAGCCCTATTTTTTTGTTATAATGAATGCCACTGACCCTCCGGGCCTACACGGCAGAAACATGTTGACGACACTGTTGGGGATGGGGTACTAACTCCCCATTTCTCCACGCTTGATTTGTAATATCAAGTAAACATCTGACAAATAAATTATATTTGATGTTTACATTGTTTTTTTAACCTCTCACTTTATCACGGGCTCCCACTTAGTTCTAAGAAGTGCCTCCCTGTCTCCAGGTGTAGGCCCGCTCTCTACCAAACGCAGTTTCTAAAGAGCTAGGACTGCCAATGGTGAAGCATGACACCTGGTGGTATGTGAGGACAGTCCTTCACATTTTTTGAGATGCCATACACCTCGCTGAAATAAGTGTAGTGTGTTTTTGCACATAGAATCAGAGATTTATTCAAGGTAGCCTCTTTTGTGTGTTCCGAGTCAAAGAGCCCCCCAATTTATATTTTGCATATGGCCCCAGGGAGGTGGTGGTCCCTGGGTCCTAGGTGTTCCGAGAGGCCCCCCTGCTTTAATATCAGTGAGCCCCCTCCTTTATATAGGAAATGCCCATGGGATCTGGCCCACCCGGGGGCCAATAATTAACGAAGAGCGAGAGGCCGTGCTTCATGTTTTTTTTCTTCTTTTGAGCGGGATCCGCGGATCCAGCGCAACTCCCACCAAATTTTCTTTTTTTAAAAAAATGCTTTTTTGGCCTTGCAGGGGCCCAGGGGTCAGGGGGTTTCTACCCTGCCCCCTTTTCTATTTTTTGATGTTTTTTTTTGTGACTCTGTTCAACTGAGTCACCAGATGGCTGCCATTACTTCCTGGTTTAAAGTATTGGCAGCCAATCAGATCTAAGTACGACATCGGGAGGTGTCATGGATCCTCCGTGGTTCCCTAGATATACAAATTTAGATTTTCCTTAATATTTCAAAAACTACTGAACGGATTTACAACAATTAACAAAAAGGTCCCTTTCTGGACTAACAGCTACCTTTCTGCCAAATTTGGTGTAATTCTGTTCAGCAGTTCAGGCGGTAACTGTGTCGAAATTTTCCCATGGAAATTAACATGGGGAAAAACACGTTTATGGACCCCCCTTTTTCTCAGCCCCCACTTGATGGATCACCCCGAAATTTTCAAGCTAGCAGGAGAACTGAGTGGCAAACTAGTTTTGAAACTTTTGTGAGGATTCATCAGATGACTCCAAAGTTATTGGCACATGAAAAAAACGCTCTTCCTATGGAAACTAAGTCCTAACTATAACTACCTACCGGAGCCCGAAACGCGTCATCGTTCGTGAGGACAAGGTTTTAATAAAAACATCTTGCCTGACACTGTGGGGTCTGTTTCTCCTTCATCGCCGTCTGGAGGTTGCGGGAGTTCGAGTCCTTGGATATATATATATATATATATTCACTGAAAAAACCATAGGTTTTAGGGACAGTTATAGTTAGTTGGACATTTCACTCGTACAAAACCCATGAAATTCCCCCGTTATAGTTAGTTCAGCTAACTATAACTCGCGCCCCGCAATGCACTGCTGATGACGTCACATATTACATCACTCATGACATGGTCAGTGACATCACTAATGACATCACTGATGACATCTCAAATGACATCACTGATGACATCGTCCAGTGACTGTGTGTTTCTGTAAAGTTTAAATATTTTTAATATATATAGGAAAAGACGTATTGAAGAATGAGTGGGTGTGTAAGTGTCTGTATGGATGATTTAGTAGGTGCGTGACTGACTCTATAAGTGAGTGATTTAACGTATCTTACTGAATGCATGGGTTAGTGACTAAACTGGGTGAATGTCTGTATCCGTCTGTCTGTTGCTGTGTAAGTGGCTGCATGGGTTTGTGAATAGCTACATGAGTGTCTATATGAGTTATTGATTGGTTGTCTGAGTATCTGTATGGGTGCCTGAGTGTTTGTGTGGGTGGGGTGTGTGCGACTCTGTGCATAGATGTGTGAGTGGGTGATTCACTGGGTGGATGGTTTCAAGAGTGCATCTGTGATAGACTGTATGGGTGGGTAAGTGTGTGTAAGAGTGTGTTAGTGAGTGAATGTATGTCCCAGTGGTACATGTGTGAGTAACTACATATGTGAAAGCCAGTATATATGTGTGTTGGAGTATATAAATAGCTATAAGCGAGAGTGAGTGATTGTGATAGTGGCTGTATGGATGAGTGTGTGCTTGTATCAGTGATTGTATAAGAGCGTAACAATGTGCTAGTATTTGTATGATTAAGTGAGCTGGTGTGTGTATAACTGTATAGGTGAGTAAATGGCAGTGTGTTTAATTATTTGCATGACTGACTAGGTGTGTGAGTACCTCTATGGATGAGTGGCGGTGTTTGAGTGTCTATATAGGAGTAAGAGTGCATATGATAGTCCTGTACTGAGTGACCATAAGTATGAGTGACTGTACGGGTGAGTGAGTGGATGTGTGTGTGTAGACCTAAGAATCAGTGAGTGGGTATGTAGTTATTGGTGTTGGAGTGTCTATAGTTTTGCGAATGGCAGTCTGTAATTTATTTTGGGTGTATCAAAGATTATATTAGGGTGTGATGAGCTGCATCAGATTATCACGTGGATGATGTCATCAGTGATGTCATTTGAGATGTCATCAGTGATGTCATCAGTGATGTCACTGACCATGTCATGAGTGATGTAATATGTGACGTCATCAGCAGTGCATTGCGGGGGCGCGAGTTATAGTTAGCTGAACTAACTATAACGGGGAATTTCACGGGTTTTGTACGAGTGAAATGTCCAACTAACTATAACTGTCCCTAAAACCTATGGTTTTTCAGTGAATTTCAAAGGTTTTTTAAATGCTAATTTGTAACTATAACATATCTGAAACCTATGGTTTTTTCAGTGAATTTCAAAGGTTTTTTAAATGCTAATTTGTAACTATAACTGTCCCTAAAACCTATGGTTTTTTCAGTGAATTTCAAAGGTTTTTAAATGCTAATTTCTAACTATAACGTGTCTGAAACCTATGGTTTTTTCAGTGAATTTCAAAGGTTTTTTAAATGCTAATTTGTAACTATAACGTGCCTGAAACCTACGGTTTTTCAGTGAATTTCAAAGGTTTTTAAATGTATTAATTTTTATATTATTTTTTTCATACTGATTTACTACATTTTTAGAAACAATTTCTTTTACATATTTTATTTTTAAATTACATTGTAATTACATTATACATTACATTACAAAAAATACTTTCTCAGAATGAATTACTTTAGTTTAAATACTTAGCACATAGGCAATAGACTTTTAAGTACAGTAGTTACAGTTGTTGCAATGGGCAACACATTTTCAAACACAATGCAACATTCAGCTCAATGTGAATTTCTAGTTAAATGCAATTAGTTACTTCATGGATTACTTTTCTAACCACAGGACTGGATCCTAGATTCAGTCCTGGGACATCTCCTGTAAACAGTTGAGTAAAAGCGTTTTGGTTACAGTCGTGATTTTTAAGGAATATTATTGTATTTTAAAAGTTGACACTTAGAAACTTTTCCTCATAGAATCACCAATGTTATCCTATGGAAGGAAATTCACTTAGCAGGTAAAAACTGTTATCGTTACTTTTTCTTACTCAGTGTTGGATCCTGGATCCAGCACTGGTGCATCTCCTGTAAACAGTTGAAAAAATGCGTTTAAGTCATACAGGCGATTTTTAAGGAATATTTGTAGTTTGTGAAAATCGACACTTTGAAACTTTTCTGCTGAAAACCAGACAATGGATTCCTATGGAAGAAAAGATAAGTTACTGGTAAGTACGGTTAAAATTACTTTTCAGGGTCAGTGCTGGGCTAAAAGATGCAGCACTGGGTTCTCTCCTGATAACAGGTGAGTAAATCGGAATTCGTATTTCGGCTGATTTTAGAGGAATATTTGTATGTTTCAAAAATCAACACTTAGAAACTTTTTCAGCAAAAAGCAGGCAATGATATCCTATGGAAGGAAATTCAAGTTACTGGTAAGTACGGTTAAAATTACTTTTGAGGATCAGTACTGGGCTGAAAGATGCAGCACTGAGGTCTCTCCTGATAACAGGTGAGTAAATCGGAATTCGTATTTCGACTGATTTTAGAGGAATATTTTAAAGTTCCAAAACTCCACACTTAGAAGAATTTCCAAGTGAAACCAGTCAATGTTAGCCTATGGAAGGAAATTCAAGTTACTGGTAAGTACGGTTAAAATTACTTTTCAGGACCAGTACTGGGCTGAAAGATACAGCACTGAGGTCTCTCCTTATAACAGGTGAGTAAATCGGAATTCGTATTTCGGCTGATTTTAGAGGAATATTTGTATGTTTCAAAAATCAACACTTAGAAACTTTTTCAGCAAAAAGCAGGCAATTATATCCTATGGAAGGAAATTCAAGTTACTGGTAAGTACGGTTAAAATTACTTTTGAGGATCAGTACTGGCCTGAAAGAAGCAGCACTGAGGTCTCTCCTGATAACAGGTGAGTAAATCGGAATTCGTATTTCGGCTGATTTTAGAGGAATATTTTAAAGTTCCAAAACTCCACACTTAGAAGAATTTCCAAGTGAAACCAGTCAATGTTAGCCTATGGAAGGAAATTCAAGTTACTGGTAAGTACGGTTAAAATTACTTTTCAGGATTAGTACTGGGCTGAAAGATGCAGCACTGAGGTCTCTCCTGATAACAGGTGAGTAAATCAGAATTCGTATTTCGGCTGATTTTAGAGGAATATTTGCACAATGGTGAAGGGAGGGCGGGGCCTGAGGTGACATCTGTGCAAACGCGCCCCGTGGCGCGTTTTAAGTAGAGGGATTAAGTCCCCTTGAATCATGAGGGTCCCTACGGGCCAACTAGCCCACCAGGAACCTCCAGTATGCGCCAGGGGGCTGCGTTGCAGAGACATGTACAGAGGCCACACCCCTTTTACACCTCTCTGCAACGCAGCTCTGTGGCGCTTTCTGGACGTACCTGTTGGGCTAGTTGGCCCCCAGGGACCCTCAGGATTGAAGGGGATTTAATTCCCCATCTTAAAACGCGCCACGGGGCCTGTTTGCACACATGTCACCTGAAGCCCCGCCCCCTCCCTTCACCACTGTGCAAACGCGCCCCGTGGCAGGTTTTAAGTCGGGGGATTAACTCCCCTTGAATCCTGAGGGTCCCTGGGGTGAAACTAGCCCACCATATACCTCCAAAAGCGCCACAGAGCTGCGTTGCAGAGAGGTGTAAAGAGGGCGTGGCCTCTGTACACCTCTCTGCAAGGCAGCCCCTGACGCATACTGGAGGTTCCTGGTGGGCTAGTTGGCCCTCAGGGACCCCCAGTATTCAAGGGGTCGTTCCCTCTCTGCAAACGCGCCAGGGGCGCGTTTGCAGAGTGGTGAAGGAAGGGCGGGCCCTGCGGGCCCGATCGTTTTTTTTTTTTCCCTGAAGGGGGGCTGTGTGGCCCCCTTCCTTTTTCCTATTTTTAGGCCCTGGGGACCCCATCCCCCAGGGCCTTACCCCTTTTTTTTTAATTAAAATTTAAAAAAACGGGAAGGGGCCGCGTGGCCCCCTTCCCTGGGCCTGTATTGGCCCCGGGACCCCATCCCCGGGGCATGGCCTCTTTTTTTTATTTGGAGGGGGCTGCGTGGCCCCCCTCCTCAGGCCATTTAAGGCCCCGGGGACCCCATCCCCGGGCCGGCCTTGCACTTTTTCTTAAATCTTTTTTACCTTTGGGGAGGGGGCTGCGTGGCCCCCTCCGTGTCCACTTATGGCCCCGGGACCCCATCCCCGGGGCCTGGCCTCTCGTTGGGGACTGTGGGGGTCCCCAAACCCCCACAGTCCCGCCGGCTCCCCGTGTCCTACGGGAGCCGGCATTGCTACACATGGGGAGCAGCTAACATGCTGCTCCCCATGTGGAAAGCTAATCAGCTTTGGATATTGGAAGAGAGAGCAGGTTTCCTGCTCTCTCTTCCAATATCCAAAGCAGTTTGTAATGACAGGACGGGAGCCGCGAGGCTCCCGTCCTGTCATTGCAAACAGCAGTGTCCCGGGGGTAGGCACCCCGGGACACTGCAGGAGCCGGCCCTGGGGGTGGCGGTCCCCAGGGCCACCACAGGCTCCAGGAGGGGGCCGCGCGGCCCCCTCCTTACATTTTGAAAGCCCCGGGAGGTGGTGGTCCTCGGGGCTTGGAGGTCCAAAACGGACCCCCATTGTAATTTTCTTAGTGCCCCGGGAGGTGGTGGTCCCCGGGCGTGTGGGGCTGGAGCCCCCACACAGGTTAATCAAAATAAAAAAGAAGCCCGGGGAGGTGGCGGTCCTCGGGGCTGCGGGAGGGCTCAGAGCCCTCCCGCACCATTACACATAAAGCCCCGGGGGTGGTGGTCCCCGGGGCTTGGGGGCCCTTAGAGGCCCCCACACATAAAATTAACCCCCCCAGCATGCCCCCGGGACTTGGCCCACCCGGGGCCAATTAACTATCGAAGCGCGGAGACCGCGCTCCGATTTCTCGGCAGGATTCGCGCACCCTGAGCGCATCCTGCCGATTTTTAAAAAAAAAAAATTTTTTTTTGCCCAGGGGGTCCTTGTGGGACCCCCTGAGCAAACCTAGGGGGTCAGTATGTTTCTACCCTGCCCCCTTTGTGCGCTTTGCGCACTTGTTTCTGTCCCTCGGTTCTACCGAGGGACAAAATGGCTGCCAACATTTCCTGAATCGGAATGTTGACAGCCAGCTGACAGCCAATTAACATGCAGCTCGTGATCGGGACGGTGCGCGCAGGGTGCGCTGAGGGTACGCGGACCCTACTCGGCCATAGATATCACTATCTTTTTACTTTTGATTTTCTCAGCAACTACTGAACGGATTTACACCATTTAACAAAAAGGGTTCTTTCTGAACCAAGAACTACCTCTTTGCCAAATTTGGTGTAATTCCGTTCAGCAGTTCAGGCTGTAGCCGTGTCTAAAGTTTCCTATGGAAAATTGCATGGGGAAAACGTGTTTTGGGACCCCCTTTTTCTCGGCCCCCGCTTGACGAATCCCCCGAGACTTTCAGGGTAGGAGCGGACCGGAGCGCCCACAAAGTTTGAAAATTTTGCGAAGATACGTCAACCGGCAAGAGAGTTATTTCAAATAGAATGTCGCGGATTTCCTATGGATAATAGGTTGTAACTATAACTATCTACTGGCGACCGCCAGTATGATATATATATATATATATATATATATATATATATATATATATATTCACTGAAAAAACCATAGGTTTCAGGCACGTTATAGTTAGAAATTAGCATTTAAAAAACCTTTGAAATTCACTGAAAAAACCATAGGTTTTAGGGACAGTTATAGTTAGTTGGACATTGCACTCAGTACAAAACCCGTGAAATTCCCCCGTTATAGTTAGTTCAGCTAACTATAACTCGCGCCCCGCAATTCACTGCTGATGACATCACATATTACATCACTCATGACATGGTCAGTGACATCACTGATGACATCACTGATGACATCTCAAATGACATCACTGATGACATCATCTAGTGACTGTGTTTCTGTAAAGTTTAAATATTTTTAATGTATATAGGGAAAGGCGTATTGAAGAATGAGTGGGTGTATAAGTGTCTGTATGGATGATTTAGTAGGTGCGTGACTAACTGTATAAGTGAGTGATTAAACGTATCTTACTGAATGCATGGGTTAGTGACTAAACTGGGTGAATGTCTGTATCCGTCTGTCTGTTGCTGTGTAAGTGGCTGCATGGGTTTGTGAATAGCTACATGTGTGTGTATATGAGTTATTGATTCGTTGTCTGAGTATCTGTATGGGTGCCTGAGTGTTTGTGTGGGTGGGGTGTGTGCGACTCTGTACATAGATGTGTGAGTGGGTGATTCACTGGGTGCATGATTTGAAGAGTGCATCTGTGATGGACTGCTTGGGTGGGTGAGTGTGTGTATGGGTGTGTTAGTGAGTGAATGTATATCTCAGTGGTACATGTGCGAGTAACTACATATGTAAAAGGCAGTATATATGTGTGTTAGAGTATTTAAAAGGCTATAAGTGAGAGTGTGTGATTGTGAGAGTGGCTGTATGGATACGTGTGTGCTTGTATCAGTTATTGTATAAGAGCGTAAGAATGTGCTAGTATTTGTATGACTAAGTGAGCTGGTGTGTGTATAACTCTATAGGTGAGTAAATGGGTGTGTGATTAATTTTTGCATGACTGACTAGGTGTGTGAGTACCTCTATGGATGAGTGGCGGTGTGTGAGTGTTTATATAGGTGTATGAGTGCATATGATAGTCCTGTACTGAGTGACTGTAAGTATGAGTGACTGGACGGGTGAGTGAGTAGATGTGTGTGTGTAGACCTAAGAATCAGTGAGTGGGTATATAGTTATTGGTATTGGAGTGTGTATGGTTTTGCGAATGGCAGTCTGTAAATAAGAGTGGGTGTATCAAAAGTTATATTAGGGTGTGAGAAGATGCATGAAATTATCACATGGATGATGTCATCAGTGATGTCATTTGAGATGTCATCAGTGATGTCATCAGTGATGTCACTGACCATGTCATGAGTGATGTAATATGTGACGTCATCAGCAGTGAATTGCGGGGCGCGAGTTATAGTTAGCTGAACTAACTATAACGGGGGAATTTCACGGGTTTTGTACGAGTGCAATGTCCAACTAACTATAACTGTCCCTAAAACCTATGGTTTTTCAGTGAATTTCAAAGGTTTTTAAATGCTAATTTCTAACTATAACGTGCCTGAAACCTATGGTTTTTTCAGTGAATTTCAAAGGTTTTTAAATGCTAATTTCTAACTATAACGTGCCTGAAACCTATGGTTTTTTCAGTGAATTTGTAAGGTTTTTTAAATGCTAATTTCTAACTATAACGTGCCTGAAACCTATGGTTTTTTTCAGTGAATTTCAAAGGTTTTGTAAATGACAATTTTTTAATTGTATTAATTGTTATATTTATTTTTTGATACTGATTTACAAAAAAAATTTCAACTATTAATTTTTAGATATTTTATTTTTAAATTACATTGTAATTACATTATACATTACATTACAAAATATACTTTCTCAGAATGAGTTACTTTAGTTTAAATACTTTGCAAATAGGCAATAGACTTTTAAGTACAGTAGTTACAGTTGTTGCAATGGGCAACACAATTTCAAACACAATGCAACATTGAGCTCAATGTGAATTTCTAGTTAAATGCAATTAGTTACTTTATGGATTACTTTTCTCACCACAGGACTGGATCCTAGATTCAGTCCTGGGACATCTCCTGTAAACAGTTGAGTAAAAGCGTTTTGGTTACAGTAGTGATATTTAAGGAATATTATTGTATTTTAAAAGTTGACACTTAGAAACTTTTTCACATAGAATCACCAATGTTATCCTATGGGAGGAAATTCACTTAGCAGGTAAGTAGTGTTATCGTTACTTTTTCTTACTCAGTGGTGGATCCTGGATCCAGCACTGGTGCATCTCCTGTAAACAGTTGAAAGAATGCGTTTAAGTCATACAGGCGATTTTTAAGGAATATTTATAGTTTGTGAAAATCGACACTTTGAAACTTTTCTGCTGAAAACCAGACAATGGATTCCTATGGAAGGAAATACAAGTTACTGGTAAGTACGGTTAGAATTACTTTTCAAGGTCAGTGCTGGGCTAAAAGATGCAGCACTGGGTTCTCTCCTGATAACAGGTGAGTAAATCGGAATTCGTAGTTCGGCTGATTTTAGAGGAATATTATAAAGTTCCAAAACTCCACACTTAGAAGAATTTCCAAGTGAAACCAGTCAATGTTAGCCTATGGAAGGAAATTCAAGTTACTGGTAAGTACGGTTAGAATTACTTTTCAGGGTCAGTGCTGGGCTAAAAGATGCAGCACTGGGTTCTCTCCTGATAACAGGTGAGTAAATCGGAATTCGTAGTTCGGCTGATTTTAGAGGAATATTATAAAGTTCCAAAACTCCACACTTAGAAGAATTTCCAAGTGAAACCAGTCAATGTTAGCCTATGGAAGGAAATTCAAGTTACTGGTAAGTATGGTTAAAATTACTTTTCAGGATCAGTACTGGGCTAAAAGATGCAGCACTGAGGTCTCTCCTGATAACCGGTGAGTAAATCGGAATTCGTAGTTCGGCTGATTTTAGAGGAATATTTGTATGTTTCAAAAATCGACACTTAGAAACTTTTCAGCAAAAAGCAGGCAATGATATCCTATGGAAGGAAATTCAAGTTACTGGTAAGTACGGTTAAAATTACTTTTCAGGATCAGTACTGGGCTCAAAGATGCAGCACTGAGGTCTCTCCTGATAACAGGTGAGTAAATCGGAATTCGTAGTTCGGTTGATTTTAGAGGAATATTTGCACAATGGTGAAGGAAGGGGGTGGGGCCTGAGGTGACATGTCTGCAAACACGCCCTGTGGCGCGTTTTAAGTTGGAGAATTAATTCCTCCTCAATCCTGAGGGTCCCTAGGGGCCAACTAGCCCACCAGGAACCTCCAGTATGCGCCAGGGGTCTGCGTTGCAGAGAGGTGTACAGAGGCCACGCCCCTTTTTACAACACTCTGCAACGCAGCTCCGTGGCGCTTACTGGAGGTACCTGGTGGGCTAGTTGGCCCCAGAGACCCTCAGGATTGAAGAGGATTTAATTCCCCATCTTAAAATGCGCCACGGGGCCTGTTTGCACACATGTCACCTGAAGCCCCGCCCCTCCCTTCACCACTGTGCAAACGCGCCCCGTGGCGCATTTTAAGTTGGGGGATTAAGTCCCCTTGAATCCTGAGGGTCCCTGGAGTCCAACTAGCCCACCATGTACCTCCAAAAGCGCCACAGAGCTGCGTTGCAGAGAGGTGTAAAAGGGCGTGGCCTCTGTACACCTCTCTGCAACGCAGCCCCTGGCGCATACTGGAGGTTCCTGGTGGGCTAGTTGGCCCCAGGACCCCAGTATTCAAGGGAAATCGTTCCCCATCTGCAAACGCGCCAGGGGACGCGTTTGCAGACTGCTGCAGGGTGGGGGCGGGGCCTCCGGCACGATGCCGGTCTTTTTTTTTTGTATTTTTTTTTTTGTATGGGAGGGGGGCTGCGTGGCCCCCCTTCCCTTGGCCTCTTTTGGCCCCGGGGACCCCATCCCCCGGGGCATGAGGATTTTCATTTTTTTTTTTAAATTAAAATAAAACGGGAAGGGGGCCGCGTGGCCCCCCTTCCCTGGGCCTATATTGGCCCCGGGGACCCCATCCCCCGGGGCATGCCCTCTTTTTAAAAAAATTTAAATATTTGGAGGGGGGCTGCGTGGCCCCCCTCCTCAGGCCATTTAAGGCCCCGGGGACCCCATCCCCCGGGGCCGGCCTTTCATTTTTTTTTTTTTTCAAAATTTTTATTTTTTCATTTGGGGAGGGGGGCCGCGTGGCCCCCCTCCCGGGCCACTACTTGCCCCGGGGACCCCATCCCCGGGGCTGGCCCTCTCTGTTGGGGACTGTGGGGGGGTCCCCAATCCCCCCACAGTCCCGCCGGCTCCCGCGTCCCTTGGGAGCCGGCATTGCTTTCCACATGGGGAGCTGCTAACATGCAGCTCCCCATGTGGAAAAGCAATGTGCTTGGATATTGGAAGAGAGAGCAGGTTTCCTGCTCTCTCTTCCAATATCCAAAGCAGTTGCAATGACAGGACGGGAGCCGCGAGTCTCCCATCCTGTCATTGCAAACTACAGTGTCCCGGGGGTAGGCACCCCGGGACACTGCAGGAGCTGGCCCTGGGGGTTGGTGGTCCCCAGGGCCATCAAGGGCTCCAGGAGGGGGGCCGCGTGGCCCCCCTCCCTTGAATTGCACAGCCCCGGGGAGGTGGTGGTCCCCGGGGCTCTGGGGGTCCGTAACGGACCCCCACATTTATTTTCTATGTGCCCCGGGGAGGTGGTGGTCCCCGGGGTGTGTGGGGGCTGGAGCCCCCACATGTTATTTAAAATTTAAAAAGAAGCCCCGGGGGTGGCGGTCCCCGGGGCTGCGAGAGGGCAGGAGAGCCCTCCCGCACCATTTTTTTTATTAAGCCCCGGGGGGTGGCGGTCCCCGGGGCTTGGGGGCCTTAGTGGCCCCCCATATAAACAATAAACCCACCCCCGCATGCCCCCGGGACTTCGGCCACCCGGGGGCAAATTTCATCGAAGCGCTGGAGACCGCGCTTCGATTTTCTCGGCAGGATCCGCGCACCCTGAGCGCATCCTGCCGATTTTTTTTTTTTTAAAATGCTTTTTTCTGCCCAGGGGGTCCTTGTGGGACCCCCTGAGCAGACCTAGGGGGTCAGGGTGTTTCTACCCTGCCCCCTTTTTGCGCTTTGCGCACTTGTTTCTGTCCCTCGGTTCTACCGAGGGACAATATGGCTGCCAACACTTCCTGATTTGGAGTGTTGACAGCCAATTAGCATGCAGCTCGTGATCGGGAGGGTGCGCGAATCCGACGCGGCCATAGATATATATGTGATTTTCATTTTGATTTTCACAGGAACTACTGAACGGATTTACACCATTTAACAAAAGGGTTCTTTCTGAACCAAGAACTACCTCTTTGCCAAATTTGGTGTAATTCCGTTCAGCAGTTCGAGCTGTAGCCGTGTCTAAAGTTTCCTATGGGAAAATGAATGGGGAAAACACGTTTTGGGACCCCCCTTTTTCTCGGCCCCCGCTGACGAATCACCCCGAAACTTTCAGGGTAGGAGCGGACCTGAGCGGGCCATAAAGTTTGAAAATTTCGCGAAGATTCGTATACCGACGCAAGAGTTATTTCAAATAGAATGTCGCGGATTTCCTATGGAAAATAGGTCCTAACTATAACTATCTACTGGCGACCGCCAGTAGATATATATATATATATATATATATATATATATATATATATATATATATATATATATATATATATATATATATATATTGTTAGACCTGGCATCCTTGGTGTGGTTTCCCTGACTTTTTGCCTCTACCTCCTGTATTTTTGACACAGTGCTGGAATTCGTTTTTGCTGGTTTAGATGCTTTGGGCACTTTGCCACTGCTGATCAGTGCCAAAGTGCAAGTGCTCCCTGGTTAAATTGTTATTGTGATTGACTATCCATGATTGGTATATTTGCTTTACCAGTAAGTCCCTAGTAAAGTGCACTGAGTGTGCCAGGGCTGGTGATTCAAATGCTACTAGTGGGCCTGCAGCACTGATTGTGCCACCCACAGGAGTAGCCCTAAGATGGTGTCTCAGGCCTGCCACTGCAGTGCCTGTGCGCAGTTTGTGAACTGCCATGTTGTCCTGGCCAGTGTACACACTTGCCAGGCCTTACCCTTCCCTTACCCTTCCCCTTCCCTTTTCTTACACATTAGACACCCCTATGGTAGGCCCAAGGTACCCCCCTGGGCAGGGTGCAGTGTATGTGAAAGGTAGGACATGTACTAGTGTGGGTAACATGTCCTGATAGTGAAATACTGCCAATTTCGTTTTTCACTATTGAAAGGCTATCTTGCCCATAGGATAACATGGGGAATGCTGTGTAGCAGGGCTACCTGCATATCTTCCCATAGCAGCAAGATAGAAAGTTGGAACCTGGTACCCCTGAACTCAGAATTTAATTACACATCTTTTAGTGAAGATGGTTTTTAAATTCTAAGTTTGGAAATAGCACTTTTAGAAAGTGGCTATTTTCTTGTTCAACCTTTCTGTGTGCCTCTGCCTGTTTGTGAATTGACTGTCTGGTTTGTGAGTGACAGGGGCTGGGGGTGGCTGCAGGAGGCTGGGTGAGTCAGCACTAGGCTGAATAGACCTTCTACATGTAGAGTGGTGGGAGGAGTGGCACCTGGGTCTGAATAGGGCTGTGCCTACCTTCCACAATGCTGGCTCCACCTCCTGCGGTGTGTCTGATGACCCTGGCCCACACTCACAAAGGAAGGAGAGGTGCCCTGGCAGAATGCACCCTGAACTGGTTTGGACTGGGTCCAGGACCCCTCACACAGGAAAAACAAAGACTTTTGGGGTATAAAAGTAGAGCTGAGACCCCTGTAAAATTAGATTAGGAAAAACTTCGTGATCAAGAAGGAATCCCTGCCAAAGAAGAACAGCCAGGAAGACTGAGGAAAAGTGCTGCCATTGCTGAGTGTCTGGGAGCTGACCTACAGTTGCTGTGATTGCTGAGGAAGAGGACCAAGGGACTGTCTGCTGTGTGCTGTGTCCCCCTTGCTTGAAGAGGAGCTGTGCTGTGTGCTTTGCCCCCTCTGAGGTATATCTATCTCCAAGGACCTGAGAAGAGCTGGCCTCCTGTCCCTGCTGTCTCTGGGGCTGTCTGTGTGTGCCCAGGACGTCGTTTGTGCCGCCCGGCTTGCTGGCACGCTTAGCTACTCTCTACCAGTGCTGAGAGCGCCGCGCACATCACCGCGCCGGCCCGAGATCAAAATAGTGCACTGAGGGCCGGTATCTCTTCCCCACCGGCCCCCGATTGCCAGGAGTGCTGCCCTTTGATTTGGTAATCACCACCGCTACTCGAGCAGCCTGCCCGAGGCCGGGTCCGTGATCCAAGAGGAGCTGCGTTGCCGTAGGACTGAAGCCGGAGGGTTGCCTAGCAACTGGGACTCCCGCGACTACGTCACCGGGAAGCAGAGCGGAAGCAGGAAGTCCCGTCCCCACCGCAGCCGTGTCGCAGGAGGAGAAGGGCTCCCGTCGAGAGGTCCGCAGGGAAGGAGGAGACGCCGCAAGAACAGCCCAGGTAAACGCTCCCAGCCGCGCTGTGTATGTGCAAGGCCGGGAGCGGGTGGAGAGCCGCTGGGAGCTGCAAGTGACAGAGCGGGCGCGCAGCGTTGGCTGTTCGCACCGCGGGGACAATACTTAAGGACAGCGTCCTTACGGTGATTGAAAGTGCAGCGGGGGCAATACTCGGGACAAGCGTCCTTTTTGGTGATTTGAATACAGCGCTCTTTTTGGTGATTTAAAGGCAGCGTCCTCTTTGTGACTGGTGCGCACTCGCGCTTCGTGCAGGGGGTGATTTTTAAAAGTGAGCACCTAAGGACAGCACATTCCATGCTACAGCGGGGGCATTTTATCACCAAGGGCGGTGTCTTTGCAGTGATACTCCCTACGCCAGGCACAGCATCAGT
>CAWUFW010025272.1:0-47352 GCA_963921515.1 Calotriton arnoldi
CCTGTAACAAATTGTGCTGTTGTGTTTAGGTATTGAAGAGGGTCGTGCTGGGGGTAGTGTTTTAGGGTTTAGGGTAGTGCAGTGGTGTTTGTGTAGTGTAGGGGGTCATGCTGGGGGTAGATTTAGGGTTTAGGGTAGTGCAGTGGTGTTTGGGTAGTGTAGGGAGTCGTGCTGGGGGAGTGTTTAGGGTTTATGGTAGTGCAGTGGTGTTTGGGTAGTGTAGGGGGTCGTGCTGGGGGTAGTGGTTTAGGGTAGTGCAGTGGTGTTTGGGTAGTGTAGGGGGTCGTGATGGGGGTAGTGATTTAGGGTAGTGCAGTGGTGTTTGGGTAGTGTAGGAGGTCGTGTTTTAGGGTTTAGGGTAGTGAGGTGGTCTTTGGGTAGTGTAGGGAGTCGTGCGGGGTAGTGTTTTAGGGTTTAGGGTAGTGCAGTGGTCTTTGGGTAGTGTAGGGGGTCATGCGGGGGTAGTGTTTTAGGGATTAGGGTAGTGCATTGGTGTTTGGGTAGTGTAGGGGGTCATGCGGGGTAGTGTTTTAGGATTTAGGGCAATGCAGTGGTGTATGGGTTTTGTAGGGGGTCATGCTGGGGGGAGTGTTTTAGGGTTTAGGGCAGTGCAGTGGTGTTCGGGTAGTGTATTGGGTCGTGCTGGGGGAGTGTTTTCGGGTTTAGGGCAGTGCAGTGGTGTTTGGGTAGTGTAGGGGGTCGTGCTGGGGGGGAGTGTTTGAGGGTTTAGGGCAGTGCAGTGCAGTCGTGTTCGGGTAGTGTAGGGGGTCGTGCTGGGGGAGTATTTTAGGGTTTAGGGTAGTGCAGTGGTGTTCGGGTAGTGTAGGGGGTCGTGCTGGGGGTAGTGTTCTAGGGTTTAGGGCAGTGCAGTGGTGTTCGGGCAGTGAAGGGGTCGTGCTGGGGTGGTGTTTTAGGGTTTAGGGCAGTGCAGTGGTGTTCGGGCAGTGTAGGGGTCGTGCTGGGGGTGGTGTTTCAGGGTTTAGGGCAGTGCAGTGGTGTTCGGGCAGTGTAGGGGTCGTGCAGGGGTGGTGTTTCAGGGTTTAGGGCAGTGCAGTGGTGTTCGGGCAGTGTAGGGGGTCCTGCTGGGGCTGGTGTTTCAAGGTTTAGGGCAGTGCAGTGGTGTTCGGGCAGTGTAGGGGTTGTGCTGGTGTTTCAGGGTTTAGGGCAGTGCAGTGGTGTTCGGGCAGTGTAGGTGGTGGTGCTGGGGCTGGTGTTTCAGGGTTTCGGGCAGTGTAGTGGTGTTCGGGCAGTGTAGGGGGTCATGTTGGG
This sequence comes from Calotriton arnoldi, assembly GCA_963921515.1. Lineage (NCBI taxonomy): Eukaryota > Metazoa > Chordata > Amphibia > Caudata > Salamandridae > Calotriton > Calotriton arnoldi. The sequence continues at coordinate 1,270 of CAWUFW010025272.1, forward strand.
GCTGGTGTTTCAGGGTTTAGGGCAGTGCAGTGGTGTTCGGGCAGTGTGGGGGTCTTGCTGCGGCTGGTGTTTCAGAGTCTAGGGCAGTGCAGTGGTGTTCGGGCAGTGTAGGGGGTCTTGCTGGGGCTGGTGTTTCAGGGTTTAGGGCAGTGTAGGGGGTCGTGCTGGGGGTGGTGTTTCAGGGTTTAGGGCAGTGCAGTGGTGTTCGGGCAGTGTAGGTGGTCGTGCCGGGGCTAGTGTTTCAGGGTTTAGGGCAGAGCAATGGTGTTCAGGCAGTGTAGGGGGTTGTGCTGGAGGTGGTGTTTCAGGGTTTAGGGCAGTGCAGTGGTGTTTGGGCAGTGTAGGGGGTCTTGCTGGGGGTGGTGTTTCAGGGTTTAGGGCAGTGGTGTCCAGGCAGTGTAGGGGGTCTTGCTGGGGGTGATGTTTCAGGGTTTAGGGCAGTGCAGTGGTGTTCGGGCAGTGTAGGGGGTCGTGCTGGGGGTGGTGTTTCAGGGTTTAGGGCAGTGCAGTGGTGTTCGGGCAGTGTAGGGGGTTGTGCAGGGGGTGGTGTTTCAGGGTTTAGGGCAGTGCAGTGGTGTTTGGGCAGTGTAGTGGGTCGTGCTTGGGGTGGTGTTTCAGGGTTTAGGGCAGTGCAGTGGTGTTCGGGCAGTGTAGGGTGTCGTGCTGAGGGGTGGTGTTTCAGGGTTTAGGGCAGTGCAGTGGTGTTCGGGCAGTGTAGGGGGTCGTGCAGGGGGTGGTGTTTCAGAGTTTAGGGCAGTGCAGCGGTGTTTGGGCAGTGTAGGGGGTCTTGCAGGGGGTGGTGTTTCAGGGTTTAGGGCAGTGCAGTGGTGTTCGGCCAGTGTAGGTGGTCTTGCTGGGGGTGGTGTTTCAGGGTTTAGTGCAGTGGTGTTCGGGCAGTGTAGGGGTCATGCTGGGGGTGGTGTTTCAGGGTTTAGGGCAGTGCAGTGGTGTTCCGGCAGTGTAGGGGGTCGTGCAGGGGTGTTGTTTCAGGGTTTAGGGCAGTGCAGTGGTGTTTGGGCAGTGTAGGGGGTCATGCTGGGGGTGGTGTTTCAGGGTTTAGGGCAGTGCAGTGGTGTTCGGGCAGTGTAGGGTGTCATGCTGAGGGTGGTGTTTCAGGGTTTAGGGCAGTGCAGTGGTGTTCGGGCAGTGTAGGGGGTCGTGCAGGGGGTGGTGTTTCAGGGTTTAGGGCAGTGCAGTGGTGTTTGGGCAGTGTAGGGGTCGTGCAGGGGTGGTGTTTCAGGGTTTAGGGCAGTGCAGTGGTGTTCGGCCAGTGTAGGTGGTCTTGCTGGGGGTGGTGTTTCAGGGTGTAGTGCAGTGGTGTTTGGGCAGTGTAGGGGGTCTTGCTGGGGGTGGTGTTTCAGGGTTTAGGGCAGTGCAGTGGTGTTCGGGCAGTTTAGGGGGTCTTGCTGGGGCTGGTGTTTCAGGGTTTAGGGCAGTGCAGTGGTGTTCGGGCAGTGTAGGGGGTCATGCTGGGGCTGGTGTTTGAGGGTTTAGGTCAGTGCAGTGGTTTTCAGGCAGTGTAGGCGGTAGTGCTGGGGCTGGTGTTTCAGGGTTTAGTGCAGTGCAGTGGTGTTCGGGCAGTGTATGGGGTCATGCTGGGGCTGGTGTTTCAGGGTTTAGGGCAGTGCAGTGGTGTGCGTGCAGTGTAGGGGGTCGTGCAGGGGGTGGTGTTTCAGGGTTTAGAGCAGTGCAGTGGTGTTCGGGCAGTGTAGGGGGTCGTGCTGGAGGTGGTGTTTCAGGGTTTAGGGCAGTGCAGTGGTGTTCGGGCAGTGTAGGGGTCGTGCAGGGGTGGTGTTTCAGGGTTTAGGGCAGTGCAGTGGTGTTCGGGCAGTGTATGGGGTCGTGCTGTGGCTGGTGTTTCAGGGTTTAGGGCATGCAGTGGTGTTCGGGCAGTGTAGGGGTCTTGCTGGGGGTGGTGTTTCAGGGTTTAGGGCAGTGGTGTTCGGGCAGTGTAGGGGGTCTTGCTGGGGGTAGTGTTTCAGGGTTTAGGGCAGTGCTGTGGTGTTCGTGCAGTGTAGGGGGTCGTGCTGGGGATGGTGTTTCAGGGTTTAGGGCAGTGCAGTAGTGTTCGGGCAGTGTAGGGGGTCGTGCAGGGGGTGGTGTTTCAGTGTTTAGTGCAGTGCAGTGGTGTTCGGGCAGTGTAGGGGGTCGTGCTGGGGGTGGTGTTTCAGGGTTTAGGGCAGTGCAGTGGTGTTCGGGCAGTGTAGGGGGTCGTGCTGGGGGTGGTGTTTCAGGGCTTAGGGCAGTGCAGTGGTGTTTGGGCAGTGTAGGGGGTCATGCTGAGGCTGGTGTTTCACAGTTTAGGGCAGTGCAGTGGTGTTCGGGCTTTGTAGGGGGTCGTGCTGGGGCTGGTGTTTCAGGGTTTAGGGCAGTGCAGTGGTGTTCGGGCAGTGTAGGGGATCGTGCTGGGGTGGTGTTTCAGGGTTTAGGGCAGTGCAGTGGTGTTCGGGCAGTGTAGGGGGTCGTGCTGGGGCTGGTGTTTCAGGGTTTAGGGGTTGTGCAGTGGTGTTCGGGCAGTGTAGGGGGTCGTGCTGGGGCTTGTGTTTCAGGGTTTAGGGCAGTGCAGTGGTGTTCGGGCAGTGTAGGGGGTCGTGCTGGGGCTGGTGTTTCAGGTTTTAGGGCAGTGCAGTGGTGTTCGGGCAGAGTAGGGGGTCGTGCTGGGGCTGGTGTTTCAGGGTTTTGGGCAGAGCAGTGGTGTTCGGGCAGTGTAGGGGGTCGTGCTGGGGGTGGTGTTTCAGGGTTTAGGGCAGTGCAGTGGTGTTCGGGCAGTGTAGGGGGTCTTGCTGGGGGTGGTGTTTCAGGGTTTAGGGCAGTGGTGTTCGGGCAGTGTAGGGGGTCTTGCTGGGGGTGATGTTTCAGGGTTTAGGGCAGTGCAGTGGTGTTCGGGCAGTGTAGGGGGTGGTGCAGGGGGTGGTGTTTCAGGGTTTAGGGCAGTGCAGTGGTGTTTGGGCAGTGTAGTGGGTCGTGCTTGGGGTGGTGTTTCAGGGTTTAGGGCAGTGCAGTGGTGTTCGGGCAGTGTAGGGTGTCGTGCTGAGGGGTGGTGTTTCAGGGTTTAGGGCAGTGCAGTGGTGTTTGGGCAGTGTAGGGGGTCGTGCAGGGGTGGTGTTTCAGAGTTTAGGGCAGTGCAGCGGTGTTTGGGCAGTGTCGGGGGTCTTGTAGGGGGTGGTGTTTCAGGGTTTAGGGCAGTGCAGTGGTGTTCGGCCAGTGTAGGTGGTCTTGCTGGGGGTGGTGTTTCAGGGTTTAGGGCAGTGCAGTGGTGTTCCGGCAGTGTAGGGGGTCGTGCAGGGGGTGTTGTTTCAGGGTTTAGGGCAGTGCAGTGGTGTTTGGGCAGTGTAGGGGGTCGTGCTGGGGGTGGTGTTTCAGGGTTTAGGGCAGTGCAGTGGTGTTCGGGCAGTGTAGGGTGTCATGCTGAGGGGTGGTGTTTCAGGGTTTAGGGCAGTGCAGTGGTGTTCGGGCAGTGTAGGGGGTCGTGCAGGGGGTGGTGTTTCAGGGTTTAGGGCAGTGCAGTGGTGTTTGGGCAGTGTAGGGGGTCTTGCTGGGGGTGGTGTTTCAGGGTTTAGGGCAGTGCAGTGGTGTTCGGGCAGTTTAGGGGGTCTTGCTGGGGCTGGTGTTTCAGGGTTTAGGGCAGTGCAGTGGTGTTCGGGCAGTGTAGGGGGTCGTGCTGGGGCTGGTGTTTGAGGGTTTAGGTCAGTGCAGTGGTGTTCGGGCAGTGTAGGGGGTCATGCTGGGGCTGGTGTTTCAGGGTTTAGGACAGTGCAGTGGTTTTCAGGCAGTGTAGGCGGCAGGGGCGGTGCGTCCATTGGGGCGTTGGGGCGTAGCCCCCCCGCCCGCAGCTCCCTCGGCGTCTTTGAACCTAAGTAAACAATCAGTTTACTTAAGTTCAAAGTGAGCCGAGGGAGAACTGACAATCATGTCAGTCAGCATGACGTCGGACCGCCCACCCCTTCAGAGTCTGAAGGGGTGGGCGGTCCTGCGTCATGTTGACTGACATGATTGACTGTCAGAGGGACCGACCAGGGGCAGCAGGCAGCACTGCAGCACAAGTGCGCATGAGTGGGTAAGGGCACCGAATTTTCGAGCCGTGCCCAGTCATGCGCACTGTGTGTGCAGTGGCTTGCGCATGCCCATTAGGAGAGCGAGGGTTGAGCAAAGGCTCAAACCTCGGTCTCCTAATGGGCAGGCGGGCGAGAGGTAACCGTGCCCTAAGCCAATCCTGGCGCTGCCAGCAGCGCCAGGATTGGCTGAGAGGGGCTGTAGGCAGGGCCAAACCAAACGGAGTCGGACCCGAGGCGGCGCGGACGGCGGACCTCCTCAGTCAACTCAGGTAGGATTTTCTTTTATATTTAAAAAAAATCCCCGGGCCCCCGGCACAACCACCTCCCCCCCCCCCGCGAGCCGCGTCTGGGTTAAGGTAGGTTTTATTACAGTTACCTATGTGTATGTGTCATCAGCTGCATGCGGGCCTAGGGCTCAAGACACTACAATTGCGACGAGCAGGTCGGCTCCACGTGTTGACTGGCAGCAGCTGTGAAGTTCGGCATGGGGGATGTGTAGCTTGCGTCTAAGGCACCTCCGCACATGCTGCCACCCGATGAGCGAAGACGATGGCTCTCGCATGTTAATGCCCCAGTAGCAACCTGCCTGCCATGAGCCAGCACATCACTGGCCCTGAGGTTAGACAGCAGTGAAAACGGGGTGAAACACGTAGCCAGCACCGTGCCAGAAGCGCAGCTACAGTACAGCCTACCTGGTCTGCATGAAGTGCAACCCCCCACAGCGCCTGCAGCACTTCGCTACCAAGAGAGGCGTTCTAGGCCGTGCTTCAGCAGTGCAAGGCCCCTGCACCTGCAGGTGAGAAGGCCACCCACCAGCTTGGTGTGCACCCTGCCAGCATAGCAGGCTTGCAGCGACACCGCCACGAGGAAGGAGTCCCCCTGCCACCTTGCGCTGAGCGGAGAGAGAGGAGCCTGCAATCCCGTCACCATCAATAGTTCAGCCCGCTGCCGCTCCCAGCCCTGAATGTGTGCAGGCAAGACCCCTCCCGGGCTCCTTCCATCACCTCGTGAGTCCCCTCACCACTGGACATGTCCCAGGCCGGCCGAAATTACAAGCACGTTCCAAGTCACAGAAGCGGCGGGCCACAGAGTAAAACAAAAGGTAAACTCCGTTTTGTTGGTTTTCTATGTTTGTGTTTCTAAATGAAATGCCAATGCCGCCGTCGCCAGTGTTCGAATATGCGGCTGTAGGCTAGTGCTGTTTATTTTTAAGGGTGCTGCTAATAATAAATTGTGTTTGTGACTATTTATAAATTACAAGCAGGGGAACAAGGCTTGAGTCTCGGCGTCCGTTCAACCCCCTGTGATCCTGGGCAAATCACAATCTAAATCTCCTTGTGCCTAAAAATAAATGAATGTGTCTTTGTGTAACGTAACTGGTGCTCATGTAAAGCACTCCAGTACCATCTTACACCCTGATATGAAAAGTGACTTTTGTTTTTCTTGCTAATGTAGGAGGTAGGGCACGCATTGCTGGCCGTGACTCAGACATACTGCAGAAACTATTTAGATTACAATGAATGTCTAACCTTTCCCTTGGATGAAGTGTGACTGAATTTATTTTAATTTTTTCAACGGAACGAACAGTATAAAAGTGTGTTTTGTTCGCCCTTGTGAAGAGCATAAATCAAAGGGTACTGTAAACGCCAGTGTTTTCAAGCTTCTGTGGTTATGGGGCCTGATCAACTCTCTTTTGTCTTTATTGTCGCTTTACATATGCTCTATAATTGGGGTAAGTGCAGGCCCTTATCTTGAGAGAGATGGTAGCATGCTGATGTGTCAAGTCTCAGACTCCCACGGATTTTGACTTTATTTATGGAAAGGCAAGGCAGTCTCCTCTTTAAACGCTGCAGATGCAGACTTGCCTGCAAGTGGCGCTTTTTTGCTAAGCCTATGAAGGAGCCAGCGTTGATGTCCTCCATTCACAAAATATATATAGTGAACAGTGCATTCAGCTGTTAAAATGTAAATAACTTTGCCTGGCCCCTACATGTGTAACTCCGTTTTTGTCAATCAGCCTGAGAACTTATACAGCCCCATAAAAAAATGCACAGTAGATCGCCATGGACTTCCATAAAAATGTTGTGCCCCCTCTCAGCTCACCACTCTCAGACTTCACCAACCACCACTGACACTTAGTAAGTCTTGCTCCTGTAATGAGGCACTGCTGCCATCGCAGCATCAGATGTAAGATACTTCACTAGCATATTCAGAGGTGTTATCGCAAAGCCTGTTATGAAGTTCTGTGGATATACTGGATGAGCAGCTACCTATGTCATTATCATGTGAAATCTTTTTATTGATTTATTAACCAACTTGCTTTCTCAAATTTGCTTGAAAATGCACCATTTGGCCACTCTTTTTTCAAAATGTTCTCAGGGAGATATTCCCTGAACCCCTCTTTTGGCGGTCAGTCTCTCTCGCCGCAGGTAACTCATGCACAACTTTTACGCCCCACCTTTTTCAAAAGTCACCATCCGCCCCTGGTAGGCGGTAGTGCTGGGGCAGGTGTTTCAGGGTTTAGTGCAGTGCAGTGGTGTTCGGGCAGTGTATGGGGTCGTGCTGGGGCTGGTGTTTCAGGGTTTAGGGCAGTGCAGTGGTGTGCGGGCAGTGTAGGGTGTCGTGCAGGGGTGGTGTTTCAGGGTTTAGAGCAGTGCAGTGGTGTTCGGGCAGTGTAGGGGGTCGTGCTGGGGGTGGTGTTTCAGGGTTTAGGGCAGTGCAGTGGTGTTCGGGCAGTGTAGGGGGTCGTGCTGGGGGTGGTGTTTCAGGGCTTAGGGCAGTGCAGTGGTGTTTGGGCAGTGTAGGGGTCATGCTGAGGCTGGTGTTTCACGGTTTAGGGCAGTGCAGTGGTGTTCGGGCTTTGTAGGGGGTCGTGCTGGGGCTGGTGTTTCAGGGTTTAGGGCAGTGCAGTGGTGTTCGGGCAGTGTAGGGGATCGTGCTGGGTTGGTGTTTTAGGGTTTAGGGCAGTGCAGTGGTGTTCGGGCAGTGTAGGGGGTCGTGCTGGGGCTGGTGTTTCAGGGTTTAGGGTTGTGCAGTGGTGTTCGGGCAGTGTAGGGGGTCGTGCTGGGGCTTGTGTTTCAGGGTTTAGGGCAGTGCAGTGGTGTTCGGGCAGTGTAGGGGGTCGTGCTGGGGCTGGTGTTTCAGGTTTTAGGGCAGTGCAGTGGTGTTCGGGCAGAGTAGGGGGTCGTGCTGGGGCTGGTGTTTCAGGGTTTTGGGCAGAGCAGTGGTGTTCGGGCAGTGTAGGGGGTCGTGCTGGGGGTGGTGTTTCAGGGTTTAGGGCAGTGCAGTGGTGTTCGGGCAGTGTAGGGGGTCTTGCTGGGGGTGGTGTTTCAGGGTTTAGGGCAGTGGTGTTCGGGCAGTGTAGGGGGTCGTGCTGGGGTGATGTTTCAGGGTTTAGGGCAGTGCAGTGGTGTTCGGGCAGTGTAGGGGGTGGTGCAGGGGTGGTGTTTCAGGGTTTAGGGCAGTGCAGTGGTGTTTGGGCAGTGTAGTGGGTCGTGCTTGGGGTGGTGTTTCAGGGTTTAGGGCAGTGCAGTGGTGTTCGGGCAGTGTAGGGTGTCGTGCTGAGGGGTGGTGTTTCAGGGTTTAGGGCAGTGCAGTGGTGTTTGGGCAGTGTAGGGGTCGTGCAGGGGGTGGTGTTTCAGAGTTTAGGGCAGTGCAGCGGTGTTTGGGCAGTGTCGGGGGTCTTGTAGGGGGTGGTGTTTCAGGGTTTAGGGCAGTGCAGTGGTGTTCGGCCAGTGTAGGTGGTCTTGCTGGGGGTGGTGTTTCAGGGTTTAGGGCAGTGCAGTGGTGTTCCGGCAGTGTAGGGGGTCGTGCAGGGGTGTTGTTTCAGGGTTTAGGGCAGTGCAGTGGTGTTTGGGCAGTGTAGGGGGTCGTGCTGGGGGTGGTGTTTCAGGGTTTAGGGCAGTGCAGTGGTGTTCGGGCAGTGTAGGGTGTCGTGCTGAGGGGTGGTGTTTCAGGGTTTAGGGCAGTGCAGTGGTGTTCGGGCAGTGTAGGGGGTCGTGCAGGGGTGGTGTTTCAGGGTTTAGGGCAGTGCAGTGGTGTTTGGGCAGTGTAGGGGGTCTTGCTGGGGGTGGTGTTTCAGGGTTTAGGGCAGTGCAGTGGTGTTCGGGCAGTTTAGGGGTCTTGCTGGGGCTGGTGTTTCAGGGTTTAGGGCAGTGCAGTGGTGTTCGGGCAGTGTAGGGGGTCGTGCTGGGGCTGGTGTTTGAGGGTTTAGGTCAGTGCAGTGGTGTTCGGGCAGTGTAGGGGGTCATGCTGGGGCTGGTGTTTCAGGGTTTAGGACAGTGCAGTGGTTTTCAGGCAGTGTAGGCGGCAGGGGCGGTGCGTCCATTGGGGCGTTGGGGCGTAGCCCCCCCGCCCGCAGCTCCCTCGGCGTCTTTGAACCTAAGTAAACAATCAGTTTACTTAAGTTCAAAGTGAGCCGAGGGAGAACTGACAATCATGTCAGTCAGCATGACGTCGGACCGCCCACCCCCTTCAGAGTCTGAAGGGGGTGGGCGGTCCTGCGTCATGTTGACTGACATGATTGACTGTCAGAGGGACCGACCAGGGGCAGCAGGCAGCACTGCAGCACAAGTGCGCATGAGTGGGTAAGGGCACCGAATTTTCGAGCCGTGCCCAGTCATGCGCACTTGTGTGTGCAGTGGCTTGCGCATGCCCATTAGGAGAGCGAGGTTGAGCAAAGGCTCAAACCTCGGTCTCCTAATGGGCAGGCGGGCGAGAGGTAACCGTGCCTAAGCCAATCCTGGCGCTGCCAGCAGCGCCAGGATTGGCTGAGAGGGGCTGTAGGCAGGGCCAAACCAAACGGAGTCGGACCCGAGGCGGCGCGGACGGCGGACCTCCTCAGTCAACTCAGGTAGGATTTTCTTTTATATTTAAAAAAATCCCCGGGCCTCCGGCACAACCACCTCCCCCCCGCGAGCCGCGTCTGGGTTAAGGTAGGTTTTATTACAGTTACCTATGTGTATGTGTCATCAGCTGCATGCGGGCCTAGGGCTCAAGACACTACAATTGCGACGAGCAGGTCGGCTCCACGTGTTGACTGGCAGCAGCTGTGAAGTTCGGCATGGGGGATGTGTAGCTTGCGTCTAAGGCACCTCCGCACATGCTGCCACCCGATGAGCGAAGACGATGGCTCTCGCATGTTAATGCCCCAGTAGCAACCTGCCTGCCATGAGCCAGCACATCACTGGCCCTGAGGTTAGACAGCAGTGAAAACGGGGTGAAACACGTAGCCAGCACCGTGCCAGAAGCGCAGCTACAGTACAGCCTACCTGGTCTGCATGAAGTGCAACCCCCACAGCGCCTGCAGCACTTCCGCTACCAAGAGAGCGTTCTAGGCCGTGCTTCAGCAGTGCAAGGCCCCTGCACCTGCAGGTGAGAAGGCCACCCACCAGCTTGGTGTGCACCCTGCCAGCATAGCAGGCTTGCAGCGACACCGCCACGAGGAAGGAGTCCCCCTGCCACCTTGCGCTGAGCGGAGAGAGAGAGAGCCTGCAATCCCGTCACCATCAATAGTTCAGCCCGCTGCCGCTCCCAGCCCTGAATGTGTGCAGGCAAGACCCCTCCCGGGCTCCTTCCATCACCTCGTGAGTCCCCTCACCACTGGACATGTCCCAGGCCGGCCGAAATTACAAGCACGTTCCAAGTCACAGAAGCGGCGGGCCACAGAGTAAAACAAAAGGTAAACTCCGTTTTGTTGGTTTTCTATGTTTGTGTTTCTAAATGAAATGCCAATGCCGCCGTCGCCAGTGTTCGAATATGCGGCTGTAGGCTAGTGCTGTTTATTTTTAAGGGTGCTGCTAATAATAAATTGTGTTTGTGACTATTTATAAATTACAAGCAGGGGAACAAGGCTTGAGTCTCGGCGTCCGTTCAACCCCCTGTGATCCTGGGCAAATCACAATCTAAATCTCCTTGTGCCTAAAAATAAATGAATGTGTCTTTGTGTAACGTAACTGGTGCTCATGTAAAGCACTCCAGTACCATCTTACACCCTGATATGAAAAGTGACTTTTGTTTTTCTTGCTAATGTAGGAGGTAGGGCACGCATTGCTGGCCGTGACTCAGACATACTGCAGAAACTATTTAGATTACAATGAATGTCTAACCTTTCCCTTGGATGAAGTGTGACTGAATTTATTTTAATTTTTTCAACGGAACGAACAGTATAAAAGTGTGTTTTGTTCGCCCTTGTGAAGAGCATAAATCAAAGGGTACTGTAAACGCCAGTGTTTTCAAGCTTCTGTGGTTATGGGGCCTGATCAACTCTCTTTTGTCTTTATTGTCGCTTTACATATGCTCTATAATTGGGGTAAGTGCAGGCCCTTATCTTGAGAGAGATGGTAGCATGCTGATGTGTCAAGTCTCAGACTCCCACGGATTTTGACTTTATTTATGGAAAGGCCAAGGCAGTCTCCTCTTTAAACGCTGCAGATGCAGACTTGCCTGCAAGTGGCGCTTTTGCTAAGCCTATGAAGGAGCCAGCGTTGATGTCCTCCATTCACAAAATATATATAGTGAACAGTGCATTCAGCTGTTAAAATGTAAATAACTTTGCCTGGCCCCTACATGTGTAACTCCGTTTTTGTCAATCAGCCTGAGAACTTATACAGCCCCATAAAAAAATGCACAGTAGATCGCCATGGACTTCCATAAAAATGTTGTGCCCCCTCTCAGCTCACCACTCTCAGACTTCACCAACCACCACTGACACTTAGTAAGTCTTGCTCCTGTAATGAGGCACTGCTGCCATCGCAGCATCAGATGTAAGATACTTCACTAGCATATTCAGAGGTGTTATCGCAAAGCCTGTTATGAAGTTCTGTGGATATACTGGATGAGCAGCTACCTATGTCATTATCATGTGAAATCTTTTTATTGATTTATTAACCAACTTGCTTTCTCAAATTTGCTTGAAAATGCACCATTTGGCCACTCTTTTTCAAAATGTTCTCAGGGAGATATTCCCTGAACCCCTCTTTGGCGGTCAGTCTCTCTCGCCGCAGGTAACTCATGCACAACTTTTACGCCCCACCTTTTTCAAAAGTCACCAGCCGCCCCTGGTAGGCGGTAGTGCTGGGGCAGGTGTTTCAGGGTTTAGTGCAGTGCAGTGGTGTTCGGGCAGTGTATGGGGTCGTGCTGGGGCTGGTGTTTCAGGGTTTAGGGCAGTGCAGTGGTGTGCGGGCAGTGTAGGGTGTCGTGCAGGGGGTGGTGTTTCAGGGTTTAGAGCAGTGCAGTGGTGTTCGGGCAGTGTAGGGGGTCGTGCTGGAGGTGGTGTTTCAGGGTTTAGGGCAGTGCAGTGGTGTTCGGGCAGTGTAGGGGGTCGTGCAGGGGGTGGTGTTTCAGGGTTTAGGGCAGTGCAGTGGTGTTCGGGCAGTGTATGGGGTCGTGCTGGGGCTGGTGTTTCAGGGTTTAGGGCAGTGCAGTGGTGTTCGGGCAGAGTAGGGGGTCTTGCTGGGGGTGGTGTTTCAGGGTTTAGGGCAGTGGTGTTCGGGCAGTGTAGGGGGTCTTGCTGGGGGTAGTGTTTCAGGGTTTAGGGCAGTGCTGTGGTGTTCGTGCAGTGTAGGGGGTCATGCTGGGGATGGTGTTTCAGGGTTTAGGGCAGTGCAGTAGTGTTCGGGCAGTGTAGGGGTCGTGCAGGGGTGGTGTTTCAGTGTTTAGGGCAGTGCAGTGGTGTTCGGGCAGTGTAGGGGGTCGTGCTGGGGGTGGTGTTTCAGGGTTTAGGGCAGTGCAGTGGTGTTCGGGCAGTGTAGGGGGTCGTGCTGGGGGTGGTGTTTCAGGGTTTAGGGCAGTGCAGTGGTGTTTGGGCAGTGTAGGGGGTCGTGCTGAGGCTGGTGTTTCACGGTTTAGGGCAGTGCAGTGGTGTTCGGGCAGTGTAGGGGGTCGTGCTGGGGCTGGTGTTTCAGGGTTTAGGGCAGTGCAGTGGTGTTCGGGCAGTGTAGGGGATCGTGCTGGGGTGGTGTTTCAGGGTTTAGGGCAGTGCAGTGGTGTTCGGGCAGTGTAGGGGGTCGTGCTGGGGCTGGTGTTTCAGGGTTTAGGGTTGTGCAGTGGTGTTCGGGCAGTGTAGGGGGTCGTGCTGGGGCTTGTGTTTCAGGGTTTAGGGCAGTGCAGTGGTGTTCGGGCAGTGTAGGGGGTCGTGCTGGGGCTGGTGTTTCAGGTTTTAGGGCAGTGCAGTGGTGTTTGGGCAGAGTAGGGGGTCGTGCTGGGGCTGGTGTTTCAGGGTTTTGGGCAGAGCAGTGGTGTTCGGGCAGTGTAGGGGGTCGTGCTGGGGGTGGTGTTTCAGGGTTTAGGGCAGTGCAGTGGTGTTCGGGCAGTGTAGGGGGTCTTGCTGGGGGTGGTGTTTCAGGGTTTAGGGCAGTGGTGTTCGGGCAGTGTAGGGGGTCTTGCTGGGGGTGATGTTTCAGGGTTTAGGGCAGTGCAGTGGTGTTCGGGCAGTGTAGGGGGTCTTGCTGGGGGTAGTGTTTCAGGGTTTAGGACAGTGCTGTGGTGTTCGTGCAGTGTAGGGGGTCGAGCTGGGGGTGGTGTTTCAGGGTTTAGGGCAGTGCAGTAGTGTTCGGGCAGTGTAGGGGGTCGTGCAGGGTGTGGTGTTTCAGGGTTTAGGGCAGTGCAGTGGTGTTCGGGCAGTGTAGGGGGTCGTGCTGGGGTGGTGTTTCAGGGTATAGGTCAGTGCAGTGGTGTTCGGGCAGTGTAGGGGGTCGTGCAGGGGGTGGTGTTTCAGGGTTTAGGGCAGTGCAGTGGTGTTCGGGCAGTGTAGGGGGTCATGCTGGGGCTGGTGTTTCAGGGTTTAGGGCAGTGCAGTGGTGTTCGGGCAGTGTAGGGGGTCTTGCTGGGGGTGGTGTTTCAGGGTTTAGGGAAGTGGTGTTCGGGCAGTGTAGGGGGTCTTGCTGAGGTTGATGTTTCAGGGTTTAGGGCAGTGCAGTGGTGTTTGGGCAGTGTAGGGGGTCTTGCTGGGGGTAGTGTTTCAGGGTTTAGGGCAGTGCAGTGGTGTTCGTGCAGTGTAGGGGGTCGTGCTGGGGATGGTGTTTCAGGGTTAAGGGCAGTGCAGTAGTGTTCGGGCAGTGTAGGGGGTCGTGCAGGGGGTGGTGTTTCAGGGTTTAGGGCAGTGCAGTGGTGTTCGGGCAGTGTAGGGGTCGTGCTGGGGGTGGTGTTTCAGGGTTTAGGGCAGTGCAGTGGTGTTCGTGCAGTGTAGGGGGTCATGCTGGGGGTGGTGTTTCAGGGTTTAGGGCCGTGCAGTAGTGTTCAGGCAGTGTAGGGGGTCGTGCAGGGGGTGGTGTTTCAGGGTTTAGGGCAGTGCAGTGGTGTTCGGGCAGTGTAGGGGTCTTGCTGGGGGTGGTGTTTCAGGTTTTAGGGCAGTGGTGTTCGGGCAGTGTAGGGGGTCTTGCTGGGGGTGATGTTTCAGGGTTTAGGGCAGTGCAGTGGTGTTAGGGCAGTGTAGGGGTCTTGCTGGGAGTAGTATTTCAGGGTTTAGGGCAGTGCAGTGGTGTTCGTGCAGTGTAGGGGGTCGTGCTGGGGATGGTGTTTCAGTGTTAAGGGCAGTACAGTAGTGTTCGGGCAGTGTAGGGGGTCGTGCAGGGGGTGGTGTTTCAAGGTTTAGGGCAGTGCAGTCGTGTTCGGGCAGTGTAGGGGGTCGTGCTGGGGGTGGTGTTTCAGGGTTTAGGGCAGTGCAGTGGTGTTCGGGCAGTGTAGGGGGTTTTGCTGGGGGTGGTGTTTCAGGGTTTAGGGAAGTGGTGTTCAGGCAGTGTAGGGGGTCTTGCTGGGGGTGATGTTTCAGGGTTTAGGGCAGTGCAGTGGTGTTCGGGCAGTGTAGGGGGTCTTGCTGGGGGTAGTGTTTCAGGGTTTAGGGCAGTGCAGTGGTGTTCGTGCAGTGTAGGGGGTCGTTCTGGGGATGGTGTTTCAGGGTTAAGGGCAGTGCAGTAGTGTTCGGGCAGTGTAGGGGGTCGTGCAGGGGGTGGTGTTTCAGGGTTTAGGGCAGTGCAGTGGTGTTCGGGCAGTGTAGGGGGTCGTGCTGGGGGTGGTGTTTCAGGGTTTAGGGCAGTGCAGTGGTGTTCGTGCAGTGTAGGGGGTCGTGCTGGGGGTGGTGTTTCAGGGTTTAGGGCAGTGCAGTAGTGTTCAGGCAGTGTAGGGGGTCATGCAGGGGGTGGTGTTTCAGGGTTTAGGGCAGTGCAGTGGTGTTCGGGCAGTGTAGGGGGTCTTGCTGGGGGTGGTGTTTCAGGTTTTAGGGCAGTGGTGTTCGGGCAGTGTAGGGGGTCTTGCTGTGGGTGATGTTTCAGGGTTTAGGGCAGTGCAGTGGTGTTAGGGCAGTGTAGGGGGTCTTGCTGGGGGTAGGGTTTCAGGGTTTAGGGCAGTGCAGTGGTGTTCGTGCAGTGTAGGGGGTCGTGCTGGGGATGGTGTTTCAGGGTTAAGGGCAGTACAGTAGTGTTCGGGCAGTGTAGGGGGTCATGCAGGGGGTGGTGTTTCAGGGTTTAGGGCAGTGCAGTGGTGTTCGGGCAGTGTAGGGGGTCGTGCTGGGGGTGGTGTTTCAGGGTTTAGGGCAGTGCAGTGGTGTTCGGGCAGTGTAGGGGGTCGTGCTGGGGGTGGTGTTTCAGGGTTTAGGGCAGTGCAGTGGTGTTCGGGCAGTGTAGGGGGTCGTGCTGGGGGTGGTGTTTCAGGGTTTAGGGCAGTGCAGTGGTGTTCGGGCAGTTTAGGAGGTCGTGCTGGGGGTGGTGTTTCAGGGTTTAGGGCAGTCCAGTGGTGTTCGGGCAGTGTAGGGAGTCATGCTGGGGCTGGTGTTTCAGGGTTTTTGGCAGAGCAGTGGTGTTCGGGCAGTGTAGGGGGTCGTGCTGGGGGTGGTGTTTCAGGGTTTAGGGCAGTGCAGTGGTGTTTGGGCAGTGTAGGGGGTTGTGCTGGGGGTGGTGTTTCAGGGTATAGGGCAGTGCAGTGGTGTGCGGGCAGTGTAGGGGGTCTTGCTGGGGGTGATGTTTCAGGGTTTAGGGCAGTGCAGTGGTGTTCGGGCAGTGTAGGGGTCTTGCTGGGGGTAGTGTTTCAGGGTTTAGGGCAGTGCAGTGGTGTTTGGGCAGTGTAGGGGGTCGTGCTGGGGGTGGTGTTTCAGGGTTTAGGGCAGTGCACTGGTGTTCGGGCAGTGTAGGGGGTCGTGAAGGGGGTGGTGTTTCAGGGTTTAGGGCAGTGCAGTGGTGTTCGGGCAGTGTAGGGGGTCGTGCTGGGGGTGGTGTTTCAGGGTTTAGGGCAGTGCAGTGGTGTTCGGGCAGTGTAGGGGGTCGTGCAGGGGCTGGTGTTTTAGGGTTTAGGGTAGTGCAGTGGTGTTTGGGTAGTGTAGGGGGTCGTGCTGGGGGTAGTGTTTTAGGGTTTAGGGTAGTGCAGTGGTGTTTGGGTAGTGTAGGGGGTCGTGCTTGGGGTAGTGTCTTAGGGTTTAGGGTAGTGCAGTGGTGTTTGGGTAGGGTAGGGGTTCGTGCTGGGGTAGTTTTTTAGGGTTTACGGTAGTGCAGTGGTGTTTGTGTAGTGTAGGGGGTAGTGTTTTAGGGTTTAGGGTAGTGCAGTGGTGTTTGTGTAGTGTAGGGGGTCGTGCTGGGGGTAGTGTTTTAGGGTTTAGGGTAGTGCAGCGGTGTTTGTGTAGTGTATGAGGTAGTGTTTTAGGGTTTAGGGTAGTGCAGTGGTCTTTGGGTAGTGTAGGGATCGTGCGGGGGTAGTGTTTTAGGGTTTAGGGTAGTGCAGTGGTCTTTGGGTAGTGTAGGGGGTCGTGCGGGGGTAGTGTTTTAGGGTTTAGGGTAGTGCATTGGTGTTTGGGTAGTGTAGGGGGTCATGCGGGGGGTAGTGTTTTTTGGGTTTAGGGCAGTGCAGTGGTGTTTGGGTAGTGTGGTGGGTCATGCTGGGGGAGTGTATTAGGGTTTAGGGCAGTGCAGTGGTGTTCGGGTAGTGTAGGGGGTCGTGCTGGGGGGAGTGTTTTAGGGTTAAGGGCAGTGCAGTGGTGTTCGGGTAGTGTAGGGGGTCGTGCTGGGGGGAGTGTTTGAGGGTTTAGGGCAAAATATCGCAGTGGTCTTGGATTTAACCACTGTGATCTTGTTCAATTATTGTGACATTGCGGGACCCACTGAGGGTGTTTCTAATGGCTGATTAAAACTACATGTCCCAGAACTCATTGTGAGTGATGACAAGCTACTAAGCTGACACACCTGAAGCTGCTACTACTAAAGGCAGCTGAGGTATGGGACTGCACAAGCCTCATAATATCGCATTGCCATTTTGCCCAGGAAGAAGGAGCAGACAGCTCAGAAACGCGTTGGCAAACAAGGAAAATGACGGATGTTAAACCACCCTCGTAATGCAAATAAATGAAGGAATTAACCTAACTGCTGTCAAGTGCTTTTCTGCTGCAGAGCATTTGGATTTAAAAAAAATTTCACACGTCAGCTTCGTCGTGGGAAGAGCACCACCTTGAAATGGAGGAGGGAGCCGCTGGAGAAAGGGGCCGTCAGACCAGGGATTTCCCGAGTTTGGAGACGGCACAGCAGATTGTGACACTGACGAAGGTGGAATCACATGCCGGGGCACACTGGAGTGCTTCAAAATATCGCAGTGGTCTTGGATTTAACCACTGTGATCTTGTTCAATTATTGTGACATTGCGGGACCCACTGAGGGTGTTTCTAATGGCTGATTAAAACTACATGTCCCAGAACTCATTGTGAGTGATGACAAGCTACTAAGCTGACACACCTGAAGCTGCTACTACTAAAGGCAGCTGAGGTATGGGACTGCACAAGCCTCATAATATCGCATTGCCATTTTGCCCAGGAAGAAGGAGCAGACAGCTCAGAAACGCGTTGGCAAACAAGGAAAATGACGGATGTTAAACCACCCTCGTAATGCAAATAAATGAAGGAATTAACCTAACTGCTGTCGAGTGCTTTTCTGCTGCAGAGCATTTGGATTAAAAAAAATATATATATATATATATATTCACTGAAAAAACCGTAGGTTTCAGGCACGTTATAGTTACAAATTAGCATTTAAAAAACCTTTGAAATTCACTGAAAAAACCATAGGTTTTAGGGACAGTTATAGTTACTTGGACATTGCACTCGTACAAAACCCGTGAAATTCCCCCGTTATAGTTAGTTCAGCTAACTATAACTCGCGCCCGCAATGCACTGCTGATGACGTCACATATTACATCACTCATGACATGGTCAGTGACATCACTGATGACATCACTGATGACATCTCAAATGACATCACTGATGACATCATCCAGTGACTGTGTGTTTCTGTAAAGTTTAAATATTTTTAAAATATATAGGAAAAGATGTATTGAAGAATGAGTGGGTGTCTAAGTGTCTGTATGGATGATTTAGTAGGTGCGTGACTGACTCTATAAGTGAGTGATTTAACGTATCTTACTGAATGCATGGGTTAGTGACTAAACTGGGTGTATGTCTGTATCCGTCTGTCTGTTGCTGTGTAAGTGGCTGCATGTGTTTGTGAATAGCTAAATGATTTTCTATATGAGTTATTGAATGCTTGTCTGAGTATCTGTATGGGTGCCTGAGTGTTTGTGTGGGAGGGGTGTGTGCAACTCTGTGCATAGATGTGTGAGTGGGTGATTCACTGGGTGGATGGTTTCAAGAGTGCATCTGTGATAGACTGTATGGGTGGGTAAGTGTGTGTAAGAGTGTGTTAGTGAGTGAATGTATGTCCCAGTGGTACATGTGTGAGTAACTACATATGTGAAAGGCAGTATATATGTGTGTTGGAGTATATAAATAGCTATAAGCAAGAGTGAGTGATTGTGATAGTGGCTGTATGGATGATTGTGTGCTTGTATCAGTGATTGTATAAGAGCGTAACAATGTGCTACTATTTGTATGAGTAAGTGAGCTGGTGTGTGTATAACTGTATAGGTGAGTAAATGGCAGTGTGTTTAATTATTTGCATGACTGACTAGGTGTGTGAGTATCTCTATGGATGAGTGGCGTTGTTTTAGTGTCTATATAGGAGTAAGAGTGCATATGATAGTCCTGTACTGAGTGACCGTAAGTATGAGTGACTGTACGGGTGAGTGAGTGGATGTGTGTGTGTAGACCTAAGAATCAGTGAGTGGGTATGTAGTTATTGGTGTTGGAGTGTCTATGGTTTTGCGAATGGCAGTCTGTAATTTAGAGTGGGTGTATCAAAGATTATATTAGGGTGTGAGGAGGTGCATCAGATTATCACGTGGATGATGTCATCAGTGATGTCATTTGAGATGTCATCAGTGATGTCATCAGTGATGTCACTGACCATGTCATGAGTGATGTAATATGTGACGTCATCAGCAGTGCATTGCGGGGCGCGAGTTATAGTTAGCTGAACTAACTATAACGGGGGAATTTCACGGGTTTTGTACGAGTGCAATGTCCAAGTAACTATAACTGTCCCTAAAACCTATGGTTTTTTCAGTGAATTTCAAAGGTTTTTTAAATGCTAATTTGTAACTATAACGTGCCTGAAACCTACGGTTTTTCAGTGAATTTCAAAGGTTTTGTAAATGACAATTTTTAAATGTATTAATTGTTATATTAATTTTTTTCATACTGATTTACTACATTTTTAGAAACAATTTTTTTTACATATTTTATTTGTCAAATTACATTGTAATTACATTATACATTACATTACAAAAAATACTTTCTCAGAATGAATTACTTTAGTTTAAATACTTTGCAGATAGGCAATAGACTTTTAAGTACAGTAGTTACAGTTGTTGCAATGGGCAACACATTTTCAAACACAATGCAACATTCAACTCAATGTGAATTTCTAGTTAAATGCAATTAGTTACTTTATGGATTACTTTTGTAACCACAGGACTGGATCCTAGATTCAGTCCTGGTACATCTCCTGTAAACAGTTGAGTAAAAGCGTTTTGGTTACAGTCGTGATTTTTAAGGAATATTATTGTATTTTAAAAGTTGACACTTTGAAACTTTTTCTCATAGAATCACCAATGTTATCCTATGGAAGGAAATTCACTTAGCAGGTAAAAACTGTTATCGTTACTTTTTCTTACTCAGTGTTGGATCCTGGATCCAGCACTGGTGCATCTCCTGTAAACAGTTGAAAGAATGCGTTTAAGTCATACAGGCGATTTTTAAGAAATATTTGTAGTTTGTGAAAATCAACACTTTGAAACTTTTTGCTGAAAACCAGTCAATGTTAGCCTATGAAGGAAATTCAAGTTACCGGTAAGTACGGTTAAAATTACTTTTGAGGATCAGTACTGGGCTGAAACATGCAGCACTGAGGTCTCTCCTGATAACAGGTGAGTAAATCGGAATTCGTATTTCGGCTGATTTTAGAGGAATATTTTAAAGTTCCAAAACTCCACACTTAGAAGAATTTCCAAGTGAAACCAGTCAATGTTAGCCTATGGAAGGAAATTCAAGTTACTGGTAAGTACGGTTAAAATTACTTTTCAGGACCAGTACTGGGCTGAAAGATGCAGCACTGAGGTCTCTCCTGATAACAGGTGAGTAAATCAGAATTCGGATTTCGGCTGATTTTAGAGGAATATTTGTATGTTTCAAAAATCAACACTTAGAAGAATTTCCAAGTGAAACCAGTCAATGTTAGCCTATGAAGGAAATTCAAGTTACCGGTAAGTACGGTTAAAATTACTTTTCAGGATCAGTACTGGGCTGAAAGATGCAGCACTGTGGTCTCTCCTGATAACAGGTGAGTAAATCGGAATTCGTATTTCGGCTGATTTTAGAGGAATATTTTAAAGTTCCAAAACTCCACACTTAGAAGAATTTCCAAGTGAAACCAGTCAATGTTAGCCTATGAAGGAAATTCAAGTTACCGGTAAGTACAGTTAAAATTACTTTTCAGGATCAGTACTGGGCTGAAAGATGCAGCACTGAGGTCTCTCCTGATAACAGGTGAGTAAATCGGAATTCGTATTTCGGCTGATTTTAGAGGAATATTTTAAAGTTCCAAAACTCCACACTTAGAAGAATTTCCAAGTGAAACCAGTCAATGTTAGCCTATGAAGGAAATTCAAATTACCGGTAAGTACGGTTAAAATTACTTTTGAGGATCAGTACTGGGCTGAAAGATGCAGCACTGAGGTCTCTCCTGATAACAGGTGAGTAAATCGGAATTCGTATTTCGGCTGATTTTAGAGGAATATTTTAAAGTTCCAAAACTCCACACTTAGAAGAATTTCCAAGTGAAACCAGTCAATGTTAGCCTATGAAGGAAATTCAAGTTACCGGTGAAGTACGGTTAAAATTACTTTTCAGGACCAGTACTGGGCTGAAAGATACAGCACTGAGGTCTCTCCTTATAACAGGTGAGTAAATCGGAATTCCTATTTCGGCTGATTTTAGAGGAATATTTGCACAATGGTGAAGGGAGGGGCGGGGCCTGAGGTGACATCTTTGCAAAGCGCCCCGTGGCGCGTTTTAAGTTGGGGGATTAAGTTCCCTTGAATCCTGAGGGTCCCTAGGGGCCAACTAGACCACCAGGAACCTCCAATATGCGCCAGGGGCTGCGTTGCAGAGACGTGTAGAGAGGCCACACCCCTTTTACACCTCTCTGCAACGCAGCTCTGTGGCGCTTTCTGGATGTACCTGTTGGGCTAGTTGGCCCCAGGGACCCTCAGGATTGAAGGGATTTAATTCCCCATCTTAAAACGCGCCACGGGGCCTGTTTGCACACATGTCACCTCAAGCCCCGCCCCTCCCTTCACCACTGTGCAAACGCGCCCGTGGCGCGTTTTAAGTTGGGGGATTAAGTCCCCTTGAATCCTGAGGGTCCCCGGAGTCCAACTAGCCCACCATATACCTCCAAAGCGCCATAGAGCTGCGTTGCAGAGAGGTGTAAAAGGGGCGTGGCCTCTGTACACCTCTCTGCAAGGCAGCCCCTGGCGCATACTGGAGGTTCCTGGTGGGCTAGTTGGCCCCAGGGACCCCCAGTATTCAAGGAGATTCGTTCCCCCTCTGCAAACGCGCCAGAGCGCGCGTTTGCAGAGTGGTGAAGGAAGGGGCGGGGCCTGCGGGCCCGATCGTTTTTTTTTGTTTTTAAAAAAAAATTTTGGGGAGGGGGCCACGTGGCCCCCTCCCGGGCCACTACTTGCCCCGGGGACCCCATCCCCCGGGGCTGGCCCTCTCGTTGGGGACTGTGGGGGTCCCCAATCCCCCACAGTCCCGCCGGCTCCCCGTGTCCTACGGGAGCCGGCATTGCTTACACATGGGGAGCTGCTAAGATGCAGCTCCCCATGTGGAAAAGCAGTCGGCTTTGGATATTGGAAGAGAGAGCAGGTTTCCTGCTCTCTCTTCCAATATCCAAAGCAAGTTTGCAATGACAGGACGGGAGCCGCGAGGCTCCCGTCCTGTCATTGCAAACAGCAGTGTCCCGGGGTAGGCACCCCGGGACACTGCAGGAGCCGGCCCTGGGGGGTGGTGGTCCCCAGGGCCATCAAGGGCTCCAGGAGGGGGCCGCGCGGCCCCCTCCCATTCAGTGCACAGCCCTGGGGAGGTGGTGGTCCCCGGGGCTCCAAAACGGACCCCCATTGTAATTTTCTTAGTGCCCCGGGGAGGTGGTGGTCCCGGGCGTGTGAGGGCTGGAGCCCCCACACAGGTTTTTAATTAAAAAAAAGAAGCCCCGGGAGGTGGTGGTCCCCGGGGCTGCGGGAGGGCTCAGAGCCCTCCCGCACCATTGTACATAAAGCCCCGGGGGGTGGTGGTCCCCGGGGCTTGGGGGCCCTTAGAGGCCCCCACACATAAAATTAACCCCCCAGCATGCCCCCGGGATTTGGGCCACCCGAGGGCCAATTAACATCGAGGCGCGGGAGACCGCGCTTCGATTTTTTCGGCAAGGTTCGCGCTCCCTGAGCGCATCCTGCCGATTTTTTTAAAAAAAAATTTTTTTTTTGCCCAGGGGGTCCTTGTGGGACCCCTGAGCAAACCTAGGGGGTCAGGGTGTTTCTACCCTCCCCCTTTGTGCGCTTTGCGCACTTGTTTCTGTCCCTCGGTTCTACCGAGGGACAAAATGGCTGCCAACATTTCCTGAATCGGAATGTTGACAGCCAGCTGACAGCCAATTAACATGCAGCTCGTGATCGGGAGGGTGCGCGAATCCTCCGTGCCCATAGATATATATGTACTTTTACTTTTTGATTTTCTCAGCAACTACTGAACGGATTTACACCATTTAACAAAAGGGTTCTTTCTGAACCAAGAACTACCTCTTTGCCAAATTTGGTGTAATTCCGTTCAGCAGTTCGGGCTGTAGCCGTGTCTAAAGTTTCCTATGGGAAAATGCATGGGGAAAACGCGTTTTGGGACCCCCTTTTTCTCGGCCCCCGCTTGACGTATCACCCCGAGACTTTCAGGGTAGGAGCGGACCGGAGCGCCCCACGAAGTTTGAAAATTTCGCGAAGATACGTCAACCGGCAAGAGAGTTATTTCAAATAGAATGTCGCGGATTTCCTATGGATAATAGGTTGTAACTATAACTATCTACTGGCGACCGCCAGTAGATAATATACATACCTGCAAAATGCTTACCTTTTCGTTGTAAAGGCACATGTCGTAAAGGCATATTCGTTGTTAAAGTTTGCCAGGTTAAGATGCATGGGCTGTTAAGCCTGCATGGTAAAGGTATGCATGGTTCTGACCGCGTTGTGAAGGCTGTTTCCCATAATTGGCTGGTTTCTCACCCCCTTTCCTCGCAGAGATCGGTGAAGTTCTTTAATCTGGGAGTTTTCATAGATCTCATTTATTCATACTTTATGTCTGTCTATGAAATACACTGGAAACAGAACTGACTGGGCTTCCATTTTCTTCTTAAAGTGCAGAATTCATACTGTCCCCTCCTTCTGTAATTATTAGGAAAAAAGATTAAGCAATCTCATGTTGGGTGGCACACAGTTAGGGGAAGGTTAGCCAAATTGTAGGTGACCACTGGTTCCCACATTACACTGAAGTCAAATCTACGTTCACCCATAGCCAACAGCCTCCATAGGCATGCCTGCCATAATGTAATAGAGAGTGATTCGTTTGCCACCACTGAGCCATTGGCATAACAATTGTTGAACCCAAACAATTCCAAATGATAGTTTGATCAGCTCTTGTTTGGTATTAAAGGGGAGGAGTGTGCTCCCAATAGCACTGTTGTATTTTTCTCTGGAACAGGATAGCCCAGTATAGTGTTAATATAGTTTTCATCTGTGTTTGTGTTATATTATGTCCTCTATGTCAGTGCTTCACTACAGCATGCCATTTATTTTCCTGATCCTTTCCTATATCAGAAACTGATTTGCCCAGATTTACAAAGTTCATCAGAAACACTGAAATTCGGGAAAGTTATTATAACAACCATGGGGGTCATGCCCTCCCACTTCTGCACCTTGAGCGGGGATGGGTGTCACAGTCGAGATCTGTGTAAGATAAATAATTTAAATTGATATGTACATTTCAACTGACTTTAACTGGGAACAGAGGTCTCCAAATTGAACCTTTTGCCAGAGATAGCTAGATGGAGCATGGGGTGGGGGGGGGGGGTGGGTAGGTGAAACAAATGGAACAAGAGAGCACAAAAGGATTGGTGGGTTGAGAGAATGATGAAAGAAGAGTGGAGAGAAGGATAGATGAGGAAAGGAAGTAAAATATATGGATGGCTTGTGAGATGGATTGACAGACGGATGGAGAAAAATGTGGATGTATGCGTGGGTGTGAGGATGTAGAGATGAGTAAATGGATGGCAAGAAGGATGGCTGGTGGAAGGAGAAAAGGCCAGACAGACCGGAATCCTAAGAAAAGGTTGGAGAGAATGATGAATGGATGATGAAGAGAAAGATGCGTATGAAGAAGGATAGAGAGTAGGTTGGATGAAAGGAGGGAAGGAGCAGAGGATGGAGAAAACGAAGGAAAGTTCCATGATTGTTAAATGTATGGATAAAGGGGAGGGAGGGGTAAAAATACATAAAAAAGATTGAGCGAAGAATGACTGAAAAAAGACAGAAAGATAGATGAATGGATGGATGGATGGATGGATGGAAGAAAGAAAGAAACTGCTTCTGGGATCAGCTCCCTCACCCACTGGGCTGGTGCCCAGTTAGCTACAAGGGGCCTAAAGATTAAAGGTTTCCCTTCCTCAGATTTCCCCTTTTTCTAAACTATCTCCCTGTTTCAAGTTAATGAAGTTCATGGAAACTCTCTAGCTGACCTTGCTGAGCTGATAGGGATCACATGCCCCACACCCATCCCAACCTGTCTGTAGGCCTAAACCATTGTCCTGTATGTGAGCAGTTTTCACACTTCATGGAGGTCAAACACTGGCAGGGTAGGTGCTGACAGGCTAATGCAAATCAGCCTCTAGATGCTTCAGTCAGGGAAAGGAAACCTTCTAAAACTTACTTTTCTTAAATATTTATTAAAAATCTAACCACATCATTGAATAGGATTTTTAATGGATATTAAAAACAGTGGTTAAACCACTCCAAAAGCATGCCCCAAACCTGAGATAGAAAAATAAATATTTTAGTCTATACTGTAGGTTTCCTCATTGGACAACCACTGTAAAAATAGCTTCTGTGGGTTTGCCACTGTGCGGACATGTTAACATAACATTTGTTCATGTCAGTTTTAAGTACTGTGCACCCTACATTGTGGGCAACAAGGCCAACTCAGGGGTGACTTATTTATTTTAAAAGGAAGCATTTTCTCTTGTCAAAAGTGATTGGTCGGGCTGCAGGTTCAAATTACTGCAGTTAGGTTACACTGGCAGGAATGAAGCCATGCTTTCCTTGTCACATTAATAGATAGCTCAATAAGTGCTGCAGTCTTCATGCAACATTTAACTTTCCATGCCATGAGTGTCGCTTCTACATCAAATACTGCCACAGACTTACAGGAGAGTTAATTGGCCAATGTTTACATGCTTTAAGGTTTAACACGTACACTGGGCACTGGACAGCAGTGCCCCATGGTGCAGAGTCTAAAAACCAGCAATAATATTCAGCAAAACATGGGAATAACCATGAAAAAAGGGACATTATCTCACACCCAAATTATGAAACACTTTGCCTCTGTTCTCGTCCAGTATTCTAGATACGTATTAAGAGGCAAAGGAGCTATCATGGCGAGTGCTAACTGCGGCACATTTAGGTGGTGCACAGTTAGTAGGTTCACTGAGGTTAACCCTTGAAAAAGGGAAATCGAGGTCCAGTGGACCCCAACACCAGAATATCCACCTGCAGGCGGATATAGTCACTCACTGCACCCGCTGGAAGGAGATCTCTCTCCCTTTAGAAGGCCTGTTGCCACCTGCACAGTGGAAGGAAGGCCAGCAGCTTCATATAGCCAATCCATATTTCACGGGAGTCCATGTCTGTGATGGGGCAAGAGCTTTCATTGTGATAGAGCACACCTACATAGTCTGTGCCCATTTCACCCTGTCAAAGCTGTGCCATGGTGCAGAACAGGGCAGTGCTCCCTGTCAGTTGTACAGGCCCTAGTATACCAACTTTGTCATGGGTGTTCACAATGCTAAATATAGGCCTACAGACTTTGACAATCCATGCTACATGTTAAACTATAATCCTATTTGCTTTATCACAACTGTTAGTATTGACTAACAAAATGCCATACTGATTTTCTTTCGATATATCTTTCACATTGGCAAAACATTTCAACATCAATGAGCAATTCTTAATTTAGACTCCCAATGGAACTTGCCAATGAGGCCAATGTCTCCTGAGATCATTGATCCTGCCACTTCCTTGAGTTATAGTATGGTACTTTTTTCTCTGCTCTGTTGAAGCTTGTGGGTGCTTCGAGTGACTCTCAGTGTCCTCCAAAATATGTGAATACTCTTGCCCTACTGGGAGCACTCAGTACAATTAACATTGTTTAGCCCTGATGACTTGTGGCACTCCTTTGCCCCAAGGTGTTTACTTCAAACCACTTTATGTGGTTTCTGCTCAGCCTAGAAAGTCTATATTTTCTCTTTGTTTGTACTTTTTTGATTCAGTCCACCTGACAAGGAATTTAACTGCAGGTGTTCCTGTCCCCCCAAATGGGCAACTGTGATCATTTCAAGGAGTACACTGAGGTTTTCCCATCCCCATTGCCATGTGTTTTTTCTGTCTTCCAACACTGTCTGGCACTATAGATTCAGTGCTGGACAGGGAAGGCACTGCCTTCAACTTGCCTGGTTTTGGGCACGGGCGAGTCGGTGGTTTGCATGAATGGCACGCTTTGTGCTTGGATGGGGCTTCTCTACACATGCCAATACAGGTCAGGCATGGTGGTTCCCCAGCCATTTTAGAACCTCTAAAATGCTTGTAAATGACCATAAAGAACACAATATCATGAGTTACCACCTCATGGGAGACATACAACCAGACTCTCTCGGTGTAGCACATGAGTTGTTTAGGTTGGCCAGAAGACCCTGGCCTTTTGGCCACGCAAATGTTTTAGGATATATCAGCCCTTTTTAATTCAATTTCAGAAGAGGTTGCAGCTTTCTGCTCCTGGTTTCACAATTCAGCTATGAGATGTATGCTTCCTTCACTCCGGACACCTAGAATTATTGCTGACCTCCACAGCCTGTGACACAATTGCTATTTCCTCCTTATCTGCAGCTTCTCTGTTGTGTCCAGGTGTCAGAGGATCACAGATCGGGATGCTGATGCTAGCAATGCTTTTCCTACAATCCTGTCCTGACATTGTGATAACATATGTGTTAGAGGAAGGATAATGGGGGAGACAGTGAGAGAGGTAGAGAGAGAGAGAGAGCGCACAAGTCCTCTTTCCATCTGGTTGAGCACTGCAGAAGGGCTTCTTCACTGGTTCAGATAATCGTAAGTAGGTATACTTGGACTTCCTCAGAAGGACAATAAGGTAAAGGAGTAAAAGTCATAAAGCAGATATTGTTTCAGACATATTGTACTCAATAGCATAGAGACAAAGTGACTTACAGGTGTGCACTGTAGAGAAAGTCATGACGAGCCAGGAGGGTGGACCTCGGTACTGACCCTGCAGCCTGGAAATCCGGTGACTGCAGGGAAGGCAGTAGACAGTGCAGACAAGGAATGCTGAAGATTGGATCATCCTCAAACAGAAGCATCTTGAGGAACTGGAACTGAGAGGGGACAAGGGAGGGGAAATGAAGGAAAGGAACATGTGTGGGGTTTGGAGGCTGGGTGCACACGCGGTTGGGCACAAAATGCCAGAGACAATAACGACGTATTATCAAATCCCATGTTTCTATCCTGAAGTGTTCTTATGCTGCTTCTAGCAGTCTTGCAGCTGAATCCCTTGGGGTGAACCTGCAATGCATTCGATATCTACCCATTAACCATTGACGTCAAGTTCTATCTCTAGGAGGACAAGTTGAATGCATGACTCACTCAATATGGGTCCTGACACCTGAACATGCCTCTTTGTTGAGCGCTGGTGGTCTTCTGACTGGAGGTCATCCAGGTAGTGGCACCTCAAAGTCCTCCAAGGAATACCACGATCCTTGTCTGCACTTCCTATACACCCATGCCTCCTGCCACTTGTAAAGGTCTGTGTGTCCAGCAAAATCCTGCATTGTCCATTCCTGATGCACTCACAATATGAACAGTCCGCAGTAGTCCAGGGCACCCCCTCTTTCACAGTCCTCACCAAGTCCACCTCCAGTGGTCCTCAGAGGAAATAAAGGAGCTAGTGAAACTTGCCCTGAAGAGAGTCCACTCAAGTCACAAATACAAGCCAGAAGTGTCTCCACTTCTTGACAAAGGTGTGTCATCTCAGACTTGTCCTTCTTTTATCTTCATGGCCCTCTTTTCAGGACTCTGAGGCTGTGACAGGGTTAAAAAGGCAGGTGGAGAGTAAATCAATTGATGGGGCACGCACCTAACCAGGTGTTGCCACATCACCCCTCAATCACTTTATGGCAATCACAAGGCAGTGACACTGACCTCTTTACTATAGGTCACACTGGAAATAATAAAACACAATTTACACCAATACTGCACAGACACATTACACTCTGTCCAAAATGAGACGGTGCATTCCCTTTTAATCTCCAATCAAATCATACTCATTTTAGTTTGCGCCAGATCTGTGACTGTTCTTCCAACATGCAGAAGCAAATTTGAGTAAGACAACAGTCTTGCTCACTCAGCCTGCACATGTGCTCAAAAGCATGTGCTCCAGTCTTCACACACAGCCTGCACAGAGATTCTTACCCCAGCTGCACAGGAGTTGACGTTATTTTCAAAGATGGGCCCAGGAGGTTACAGCTCAAAAACATATCATCATATAGTGGATGGTCCAAACCAGAGAACAAAATGAGAAAAACCTGGGCATTTTCACAGGTTAGACATCGCTTCTTTCCATTGGGGAATGAAAAGGGGGGGGTGGAGTGGGAGATGGGATGAAGGACGGGCAGGATAACATTATGGATCAAAGAGCACAACACTAATAAGGAGAGATGGAATATGACAATAGAGAGTGAAGAGGATAATTAAATGAGGAAGAGCAGGTATAACTAGAGGAAAAGGGAAGGCAAGAAATCAAGCTCCTGATCCTCAGAGTGTCAGGGAAGAAAAGAGTGAAGTTAAAGTGAGCTATCAGACGAAGACATGGTAGTTTAAGGGCAGGAAAAGTTGAGTATTCAGGTAGATTTGGAAGTGATATGTTTTCAGTTTCCTTTGGAACGGGAACAAGTCATCTCAGAGAAGGAATGCCCAGCGTTATACGAGGGTGAGATCCACACATGGACAGTATTCACATTTAAATTAATTGTACATAAAGTTATCCTATGTGGATTTGGTGAAATAGTGGCAAGGATCTGGCTCATTTGTGTGAATGTTGGACACCCTTTCTGACTTGACAAGTCACTGTCCCCTCTCCTGTGAATATTTACAGTGAACAAAATCAGCATGAGAATTGCTTGGACACCAGACTCACACAACTAACTTAAGACACCGCATTAGGCTGATTTCTTACCAATTGAATCCTTATTGCCTTACCTGTAGATTTGAAAACAAATTGATATTGCACTTCCATTGCTCATGTTTGACTTATATGGAGCATCCAGCAGCACTGTCAAAAAACTCTTATTAGTTTTCAATTTAAAGTGGAGGGGCTGCAATATTTTGCCCGAAATCACAAGTTGTGCCAAGGTTCTACACCAAGACAATAGTTCAGGCTGGCTGATTGGCATACAAGATATTAATTAAACCTTCCCCTTTCGTCTTGTCTTTGGTTCTTTAGTGAATCTCTGTTATAAGACTACTCTGACAAAATTACACTATAGTAGGATGACTCTCGATCACTACAAAACAGAAATTTTACTTTTGGAATTTGCAAAACAAAATCACTAAATATTAGGACTTCAAGTGCGAGTGTATTGAATTAGCATTCTGTCGTTGTTCAATGTGACCTAAACTTAAAAGTGAGTGCCTTCAATCACAAATTGAAATGGTTAAATTGAGCACTACTAAACCTTTAACAAAAAAAAGACTTGCAATGTTGAAATCTTGAGCACTACTACCAGACATGAGGATATAGGCACCATTTTGATTCAGGGAAATTCGCAATTACAAATACAATGGAAGGGCCAGCAAATAATGTGAGCGAATTGCCACTTTCCACGGAATTAAACACTTTCTCTTTTAAGCGAGAAGAACATCACACTACTTTCAATTATTCATTCTGTTCTGCACCAGAATCATCAATAATGTATCCAAAAGGTATTAAATAAGTAAAAACATTTGTCAGTGTGAAAATGATCACTGGTAATTCTTATGTTTGTTGAATTATTTAAGCACTCTGGATTTTCTCACTTGTATTTTGAAAGAAATATGAGTCTTTTGAGATTTGCTCTTATATATTCTTTAGCAATAAACTGAAACATTTCCCACTCTAAGATGGCGGCTCGATCGTCACTTGATAAACATGTGCTATAGGTGTTGTAGAATCCACTTTTAGGTACTCATCTATTTTTGATATTAACTAGGGTGACCAGATCTTTGAAAAACAAAAACTAATTTTCCACAAACATAGAAATAGGACTACAAGTTTGCATCGCCCTAGGAGCACAGCAGGACTTAAAATTGACAGCTCTCACAGAAATAGGAAATCGACAATGAGGCACTAAGGGGAATGCTATTTGTGCACACAATATAATATGTGTCTCCTAATTAACTTTCTTCTAGGGGAAAACTGGGACTATCCTGATAAATCCAGGATGCTTGGTCACCTTACTACTAGCTCTTTGATGAAGTAAAGCAAACATGTTTTGAAAATGTAAATTGATGTTTCGAAATGTATAAGAAAAATGTCAATAAGATTTAAATGTGGTTCAGTTTCAATTGTTAGAAACAGATTCGGCACCTTTATATGATTTTGAAAATGTTTTTCACCCCTCTTGCACAGAAAGGCGTTTTATGTATTTATTGTTTATTTAAAACTTTACTTCATCCCCCACTGTTACTTCAGTAAGACAGAATTGTGTAGGCCTATTAGTATATAATAATAATGTTGATAGCGCTATTAAACTTGACAGTATCCAAGCACTTTGACATGTGGATGGTGGGTGTTTTGTTTTATTTTATGTTTTTATCTTTACTTTTAGTAAGGCTGTTTGTTAATTATTCATGACTAGCAGCATATTTAGATGTTTCGACGACTTGTTTCTTTTCATTCAGGGACATTCCATGATTTGTATTCAATTATGAGCCTCCTTTCTCCTGTTTTGCAATCTGGCATCTCAACCCCAGCCATTTCTATGTATATTACTTGTTTTTTGTTTATATGCAAGTTTTATTTTACTTAACAAGTACTTTAGGTGAGTATGTTTATGAATATGTGAATTGTTCTTCACGGTTTGAATATGATAATTGATTTCATATTTTGCCAGTGCAGCTTCTTCAGATATGGGTTTAAGCGCCCAATCCTTAGGTCCCTTAGCTTCTATGGTCGCTGTGATCTGAGTCTGGTGATTTTATCTGCCTAATGTAAGCAGGGTTTTGAACGCATGCAGGAAAGTGAGTATGTAAAGTATGTTCCATCTTACTAGCCTTTCTGGGGGTGATGAATCCAACAAGGTAGAGAGTGACCTGAGTCAGAGATTGGAATGGAACAGATGTGATGAGCAGAGCTTCTATGGGAGTTTATGGTATGGTGCCCACCATGGAGTTGGATGTATGGTTTGATGATTTGTGATTAATCTTTGGTTCCAGGGAACATAGACCTTGCAGGGACTGCGAAACAAAGCAAGCTTTGTACAATAGTGGCAATACACAATACCATTAATTATATGTGTTCTATGCCTAGACTCTATGCATTCCTATAACCAAACCCAATATTAACATCTAATTTAGTGACTTCAACTGTGATGTGTATAATTTAGATAGAATATATTGGAGGTAAGATCTATTTACTAAATGCTAGTCCTACTCTCATGTGGAGTCTTTTTCATTGATTTGTAATAGTCCCAAAGAGCTTTGTAGATTTTTGTGCTATTGCTGACAATTGTATGGAGCACATACATTCGAGTGTTTGTATCCTTTCAACTCTCCAGATTTCATTGTCGAATCAACACACAACTCAATATGGTGGACTGTAATGCCACTGTCACTGGACTCACTAGCTCTTTTTCTTTTTTAGCCATCTGTAACCAACTTTATTTTGTGTTGTAATTCTTTATTGAAAAGAGAACAATGGCTCAGGTGTACATTACAATACAATGTACATAGTGTAGTAGAAGGGAAGGCCGCGGGGGGGGTGAAGTCGCACATTGCATACAATGCTAACAATAACTATAATTAGTATATCCTTGACATTGAGAAGCAGCTGACCCAGTTGCCCCTTTGGGAGAAGTAATGTGTGTAAACATTCAACAAGGAAGGACGAGGGTACCCTGTATGGGGCGGAGTGAATGGAGGGGTGAGTAACATGAAGCGTTCAACAGGCCAGGAGGAGGTGATGCTCGTATCAACAAACAGAAAACGGTGCGGGTCTATGATAGGATAAGGCATTGAGGACTGTCTAAACTGGGGGAAAGGCAAGAGGAGAGAAAGGAAAAGGGAGAAAGATGAGCAGGTAGAGGACAAAATAGATGAAGATGAGCAAGAAATAAGAAACGAGAAAGGAGGGATTGGGGAGAAGAGAAAGGAAGAGAGGGAAGGGGGTAGGCAAGGGCAAAGAAGGTGAAGGGAGGAAGAAGGGCAAAAGAGAATGAAAAATTGGGGAGAGAGTGGGAAGAGAAGGGAAGGGAAGGAGGTGTTGGAAGATGGGGTGGAGGGGCCAGGGTCCTCTTGAATCCCACTTGCATGGGTAGCTCAGTTTGATGGTCCCCGTTGCCAGATGCCTTAAGGATCTTCTCATAGGAAAGGTGCTCAGGTCCGCATAAATACCTCTGACTGATCTTGCAAATTGTAGATTACACGTTCGTGGGTCGCTGTCTGGATCATCACCACTGTTCAGTCCTCTTGCAATGGAGGCATAGGGGAGCGCCATTGGCATAGGATACTTATTTTGGCAGTTGCCATTGCTGTGTGTAAGAGGTGGCAGTGTGGACAGGAGAGCTCTGGGGAATCCCCTACGTCATGGAAGAGAATTAAGGAATTAGAGACAGGTAGTCTGAGCGTCATGAATGCCCATAGCGCAATCCCGACAGACGCCCAGAATGGCTAGATCGAGGGGCATTCACAGAGGATATGTGTAAGGTCGCATCGGGTGTTCAAACATCACAAGCAGTTTGCATGAGGCAGCAACCCTGTCCTGTGCAATTTCACTGGGGTTCAGTGCCACTCGTGCAGTGACTTGAAGAGGCAGAACTTCAGGAATGCCTTACATGTGCCCTTGTCCAGAGCCTCCAGAGTATCAGCACAGTCTTCCTCCTCAAATTCTATCTGTAAGTCGTATTGCCATTTGATGTGGAGGCTATTGAGGAGAGGTTGTGACAAGAGGTGGCCATGAGGGTGTCATAGAGCCCCGACATCACTCCCCTAAGGCGGTCCCAAGTTCTAAGGTAGTACACCATGGGTGAGGTGGGTCAGTAGAGACAAGGGCCATGGCCCCAGACAGTGCTTTAACAGTAACCTGCCCAGGCCTGTTGGGGTGGAAAACCAAATTCCTTCCTTAGTCATCCAAATGATTTAAAGTCACCATTTTCCAGGACCTGGTCCAAACTATGAATACCTGCCTCTCTCCACTGGCCCCAATGAATGGCCCCTCCACCAATGCATAGGCCATCATTGCCCCACATGAGTGCTCGCTCATGCAAACAGGGGTCCACCCCGAAAAGCGGTGTGCCCATTGCCAGGCCTTTTACACGCCTTGTAGCACAGGGTGGATAGGACGGGGCTGAAGTGGGCATCCTCTGTACAGAGGGTCGAGGCCATGATTACTAGAAAGTAACAGACGTTGTGTATGGACCCACTGTGGCAGATCCGATGTGTCGGGGAGCATGTATGCTAACTACGAGAGCTGGAGAGCCAGGGCAGAATCTTCCATTGACGGAAGGCCGAGCCCCCCGCATGAATGCCACACCATGACTTTCGTGGCCGACAGCCATGGCTGCGAGGAGCCCCACACAAAGGCCCCACACATCCGGGAATCTGTGAGGCATTAGGTGGTCTAGGGCACCAACAATGGCAGCATACCCAACGTGTACAGGAAGCGTGGCAATGTGACAATCCGCACCGCCTGCACCCTGCCCCACATGGAGAGCCCCAGGAGGGACCATTTCTCAAAGTCCAGCCTCAATCGAGCAATAAGAGGTTCTGGGTTGTCCGCAATCATCTTGTCCAGTCCCCGGTTGACCAGGATCCCCAGGTATTTCAGGCGTGAAGACTTGCAATGGAAGGGGTAGTCATAAATTGTCGCTTTCGTGGTGTTAGTCAAGAGTGGCAAAGCCTCATTCTTGTCCCAGTTCACCCAGTAGCAAGACAATGCAGCGAAGTCATCAATGATTGCCAATAAAGCTGATAGGGAGCAGCTCAGGTCCGTTAGGGTGAGTAAAACATCAGCAGCGTATAAGTAGATCGTGGCCATCCAGCCCTTGATGGGTATCCCCGCAAGTTGAGGCAAGTGGCGGATGGTAACTGCCAATGGCTCCATGGCCAGCAGGAATAAGAGGGGCGAAAGCGGGCATCCCTGGTGCGTGCCCCTCCAAATCTGAAAGGGGTCTGATAGAAAACCTCTGAAGTTGACCTGGGCCGTAGGGCATTCATATAGCAAACGGGCCTTGGTACTGAAATGGTCTCCCAGACCAAACCTTTTTAGGGTTTCAAAGAGATACTCCCATTCAATGCAATCAAAAGCCTTCTCGGCATCGAGGTAGGGGGCCAAGGCTTCTTCCGGTAGGGCCCTAGCCTCCCAGAGGGTGTAAGCGGAGGTGCAAAGGCCATACCTGGAAGAGTGTAGTGGGACAAACCCCAACTGCATGTGGTGTATCAGGGACGGAATGACTGCGCAGGTGAGCTGCCAAGATGCTGACTAGGATTTTGATATCCCCGTTTAGCAGGGATATGGGCCCATAGCTGCCACACAGAAGGAGGTCCCTCCCTGGTTAGGGGAGTACCGCTGTCACTGCTCTATTTGAGAGACATCCCAGGGAGCCCGCCTGTTCCACCTCCTGGAAGGCAGCATGAAGGAAGTCGATGACATCCTCGCTGGACCATTTATAAAACTCAGCGGTGAAGCCATTATCCCCGGTGGGTTTGTGATAGGGTAGTTTGGAGATTGTCTGTTCAATCTCGGTCTGGCACTTCTCCCAGTCCAGCAACTCTGTGCCCTCGATCGATAGCCGGGGAGGCACACGCGCTCCAGAAAGGACTCCACCTGTTCTGCACTGGCAGCCATCTCCGGAGTATTCAGTGCCCGATAAAACTATGCAAATTTCTTCACAACATCCTGCGGGCAGGTGAGGACATCACCCCTCTCAGAGTGGATGGAGGGGATAGCCAAAGTAGCCTCCTGTTGTTGCAGTTGGGCAGCCAATATTAGTCCTGCCTTCTCGTAATGGCAGCATTTTAACCATTGTAGCACGTATTCAGCCTTAGATGTATATAGGCCATTGAAAGCCATGCAAGCTTGTTCCAGGAAGCGATGGGTGGGAAGTGATGGGTGGGCAGAATGTAGGTGGGTAAGGGACACGATCTCTCCCTCCAGCTTTTTCTGATGAGCAACAGCCTGCTTGTTCATTAGGGCCGCACCCCGCATGAACTGGCCCCATATAGTCTCTTTTGCTGCAGCCCAGAGGACCCTATGGGAGGCCACTGAATCCTTGTTATCTGTCAGGTATGTGGAGACATGCGCTCTCAGTTGGGACTTCCCCTGAGGGGTATGATAAAGTTGCACATTCAGGCAGCAGGGCTTGCGACCCAGAGAGGTTCGAGCCATGTCTATGGATAGCAGTGCCGGTGCATGGTCGGACAGTGCAGCCTCCAGGATCGGGTTTCCTGAATGAGGGCAACTGCCCTCTGGGAGACAAGAAAGTAATCTAGTCTTGACTGTGTGCCATGTACCAGCGAGAGAAAAGTATATTTCATGTCTGCCAGATGGTAGAGGCGCCAGTGGCTCGCCAACCCGTGGTCCGAAGACAAGCCCCCTAGCAGGGCCCTGTCTGCATTGTTGCCCACGTCTAGAAGGCTGGTTCTGTCCAACACCAAGTCCGGGTAAGATTTCAGTCTCCCTCAATGCAGTATTGCGAGGCCCCAATCTCTATAAGAAGGCGATTTAGTTGGAGAAAAAGAGGCATTTAGCACCTTTTGGATCTTATACAGACCCCACACAGACCGACCTGTCCCCCAGTCGTAACCTGGCAAAACGTACCTACCGTCTGGGTCAGACCAAGACTTGACGACAGTGATGGGCAGTGATTTACAGCGAAGGATGACTACCCCGCTTTTCCTGGGAGTCCCTCCTCCCGCGTTGATGATGCTGGGATGCTGCTATGCCTCACTCTCCCGAATCCAATCCCAACACAATTTGTCAGATTCTAGGCTATCTAGGTGGGTCTCCTGTATGAGAGCCATGTCCGCTTGTTTTGATTGTAAATATGAGAGTCTCTTCTTTTACTTCACGTAGTGCCGAAGGCAATTGACGTTCCATGAAAGAATGCGAAGAGGGTGGGAAGTGTGAGAGGCAGGGTCAGCCATGGCCGCACAGCCAGTGTGTGATGGGATCTTACAAGGTTTTGTTCTAGAGGACAAGGGCCAGGGTTTGTCAATGTGAGGAGGCGGTGCGGAGGGGACTCTTGGGTTCAGGGAGGGGAAGGGGTAGGGGGGCAGATTAGAAGAAGGGGCAAGAGTAGAAAAGGAAGGAGGGAAGAGAAGAGAGGAGAGGAGAGGGGGAGCAGCAAGGAGAGAAAGGAGGAGAAGAGAGGGGACAGAAGAGAGGGGGAGAGGAGAGAGGAGAGAGAAGGGGAGAAGGGAGGAGGAGAAAGAACAAGTGAAATACCAGGTAGCAGAGCAGAGAAATAGAGGTAATGGGGGGGACAGGTCAAACATCAGGGATGGTGATCCTTCGGACAACGATCGGGGTGACCCGTGAAACTCACAGAGAGAAATAGGATAAAAAAGAATAAATGGAAAAAAAAAGTTATACAGAGGGAGGGGAAGGAGAGGGCAAATAGAGGTAACTGAGTACCCGTCTCTAAGCCGGAGCAAGGCCCCAAGGACCTAGGCCTGTAGACCAGGAGTCCAGACTTGCGGAGTTAGCACACCGGAGGCCTCTTCAAGAAGGCAGAGCATATGAAAAAGGGTGGTTAGAGGACAAGAGTGAAAGAGCGTAAGTGCGGGCCCATCAGGGATGGGTAAGAGGAGGAAAAAACTCAGGGAGGCCTAAAAGAATTGCATGTCCCCATAGGTCGGGGGCACTGCTCACCGCCCCACTCCAACATGAAGACACACACTGTGTTATGGTTCAGAGGCAGCAAGAGAATATAGATGGTAAAAATAGGAAAGGAACAACAAGTTTTGGGGCATCTATAGGGGCTATCCCAGGGCCAGGGAGTCCCTCAGGGTGAGGGCATATAGGCAGGCAGCGATACGTAGGCTTGGCACCTCAAACATTCTGAACAAGCATAACGATATGAATGGTGGAAACGGCCACATGGCACAAAGCTTGTCAAAATTCAACAATACATTGTAGAGCACCGATAAGCTCACCAACCCAATGAAGAAGGTGGGAGGGAGGGGTGCCTCAGGGACATAGTAAGCCAGAAGCAAAGTGGTACAGTGTATAGGAAGGCACCTCGCTTCCAGCAGAAGTGGAGCATCCAAAAGCAATGCACAGCATACAATGTCCATATTACATACAAGCATGCAGTTTGATACTCCACTGTCTGTCGGAAAGTGGGCTTGTTCCTCGTTCAACATCTCCTGGGCACATGCGTTGACAGGAAGCAGTATTCCACAGCAGCCTCAGCTCTCAGTGGGGGTGGGCTTCTGAGGGGACCATAATTTGTCCCTATCCTGGTCCTGGGTGAGGTCAGCCACTGCCTGGAGCACCTGGATCCTGTCTCCTTGGGATCGTGCTGCTCTCTAGGGGTCTCTGACCCTGTGGCAATTTCCACAGTTGTTACTCCAACGCCCACCCAAAGAAGCAGGTAGAGGTGGGTTTGACAGGAGAGGGATCAGAAACTTCTATTCCTCCTTAGTAAAGTCATTGACCTGGAAGACAGGAGTCGCAGGGACAATGTCCGATTCTTCGGATTTCTGGAACGCATTGAGGGGTCAGAAGTCAAAAGCTTCCTCAGAGACACCCTCCCAACCCTCACCAGCCTCATCTTTGATCCCCCTCTGGAACTCCAAAGAGTGCATCACATAGGCCCGATGCATCAAGACCATCCAGCGCGGCCCCGTCCCATCATCGCCTGTTTCCTGAGGCACAAGCAGGTACAGCAGCTCCTCGCCATAGCCCGCTCTCATGTCGCCTACGTGCATGAGGGATAGAAGATCCACATTGCTGTGCATTTTTCGAGTGAGACTAACGATCATCGCAAAGCATTCTTGTCTCTCCGGCCTTGGCTCTGCCAAATGGACATAAAGTATGACCTGTTTGAGCCTGCTCGGATGTGGAAATCAGATAAAGTGCTCAATACTGTAACTGAGTACATAATACACGGCTGGCCTAAAGAAAAGAACTTACCATGAGCAATACAACCATATGCCAAGATTGCAGATGAATTGTCTTTGGAAAAGAAAAACATGACTATGTAGGGTGACAAGTTCATTCCACCAGAGAATTTGAGGGCACGTATAGTTCAGTTAGGGCATGAAGGACACCAACACTAAAAGGAGGATTTTAAAAATCTTTTGTTGACAGTCAATATATATTCAGATATTTGAGGTAGTTAAGAAGTGTGTAATTTATTGCAGCAGTGACAAAATGGGTAAAATCTGCACACCCCCTTGTCAAGCTGTAGAATTGCTAGAGGATGGATTAAACTTGTTATTGGTTTTATTGGGCCGCTTCACATCTTTCCCAACAAATATAAATATGCTGTGGTGGTTGCAGATTATTATAGTAAGTGGTGGGATGCACAGTTCATGACTGATTCTAACACAGAAGGTGTTATAAAGTTTTTGCAGAACATTTGTGCAAGCAAATGATTTCCCAAAGAAATTGTGTCAGATAATGGAATTCAGTTTGTATCAAAATAGATGAGTGAATTTTTGCAACAATGTTAAATTTAGCATCGTAGAGAAGCTCTTTAACACCCCCAGGCCAATGGTTTTATTGAGCGCATGAACAGCATGTTGGTGGAGTGTATACAGTGGGATGTGAGCAACAGAATAGAGGTTATGAAGGCGATACAGAGTATGTTGTGGGTGCATCATACTATACCTAATCAGTTGTCTGGGAAGAGTCCATTCGAGATTTTGAGGGGGAGAATAGCAATATTTGAAATGTGTCTGGCTTGGATGAAGAAGTGGGGTTTGTGTGTTTTGTCATCAGGCAACATTGAACAAAAAATTGATTCCAAGTTAGTGGTGGGCAGTAAAAGAGTAAAAGAAGAAGGTACTAGAATTCAGGAGAAAGGACCTAAGGTGCAAGTGGGTGATTGGGTTAGAATCAGGAATCCCCACAAGGTCGCGAAGTGGTTGCCTAAATTAGGTTCACCAGTAAGATGCTGTGTCTCGCTATTCTGTGAGACGTAATAAGAAGGATTGGTGGAATATATCCACGGTGTAAAAGTTGCCTAATCAAATAGCTTTCAAGATAAATGGTCATGAAAAGACCAGCGACAAAGATGTTGGTCAACTGAAAGAACCACGGAAAAGTGAATTCAGCCAAATGATTTGGATGCTAGTGTGTGTGAAGAAGAATCCATTGGTTTTGTAGGTTAGTTTGTTCTCGCTGTAAACCTCTGTTTTTTTAAAGTATTATAGTTAACTTTAGTTTTGTATCTATTTTAGTTTTTTTTTATGCTTTCTTCTATATAATTTTGTGCTTTCAATTGTTCTTGGTTTGAAATATATATATGTGGAGTTGGGAGTTAATTAAATCTGTGACTTCTGTGAACAATTGTCCCAGAGTCATTACCACAATTGGCCACCCGCTCTAGCCTCGAAGATCTTGGGGACGCATAGCAAATTGAGATGGGCAGACACAGTGCTCTACAAGACTTTTTATTTTGTCACAGATATACAATGGTCCTTTCATTTGAGTGTCCATGAATGCTATCGTCAAAGCTTTGAACTTGATTTTTGATTGATGGTGAGCCAATGCAGACTTTTCAAACCATTGAGAATTGATTGCCATTTAGAAATGTTCAAAACGACTAGCTGCTGCACTCTGGACCCGCTGCATTCTGTTTATCAATGCTAGGGGAGATCGTAAAAGCAGCATAGTGGCATCATTGAGTTTAGATGAGATCAATGCATAAATAATGATTTTTCTAGTGTGTTCAGGTAAAAATTTGAGTGTCTTTTATAGCATTAGCATGTGGCTTAAAAGATAAAGCGTTGTCAAGCTTATCCCCAAAGTTTTTGGCCATGGTGGAAGGAACGGGGGGAGGCCTAGTTTGGTAGGCACAAATGAGCCAAGTCCGATATAGGAGATGAACCAAATATCAGGATTCATGAGTTTAAACAAAGACAACTTTTGTGCATCCAATCAGCGACGGCTGACAGACAGCCCTGAAAATTCACTGACATCGAGGCATCCAGGTGTTTGAAAGCAAACATCAACTGGGTGTCATCAGCGTAGGACTCCACATCGAACCCCACTCCTGAGCAAGTAACCAAGGGGAGTCATGTAGATTTTGAAGAGACTAGGACTCAAATCTGAGCCCTGTGGTACTCCGCAATTGACCTCCTTAAAGCTCAATGTAAAAGGTGGAAGGTATATTGCAAGCTTTCGGTTGGAAAGAGAGAATCCGCTTCCACATGGTGCTGGCGATTGCTGCATTGTCCAGCCATTGTAGGAGAATATCATGCAAAACCATGTCAAATACTGTTGATAGATCTAGAAAAATTACAATGGTGTTTGTACCAAGATCGAGTTGGGTTTTGACTAATTCTGTCACCTCTAAAAGTGCAGTCTCAGTGCTAAAGACTGACTGTGAAGGATGTAAAACATTGGTCTCTTCAATAAAGTTGGTAACCTGGTGATTCACTATGGATTACAACATTTTGCCGCAGGCAGGTTGAAGGGAGATGGTTCTATAGCTGGCTGGGCTTGTGGGGTCTAAATTAGTTTTTTTTAAAAGAGGCAGGACCAACGCCTCCTTCCAACACGCTGGTACGGAGCCAGACCCAAGGGAGAGATTAAAGAAGGCATTTTTCTGTTGGTTCAAGGCATGAGAGGCCCTTTTGAGGGTATGTGGGAGGCATTGGTCCAATGGAGAGCCCGAATGAGCTTTCAGGATCAAACTCTCGGAATCTGACAAGGAAATCTTTTTAAAAGAATCAAATTGGGAGTTTTAAGTTTGGGTGATGAGTCATTGTTGCAGACACAGGGGCAGATATACAAACCCCTTGCGCCACTGGTTCATCACTTTTTGTGTTGTACCGGTGGTGCATGTTACTGCTCCATATTTACAAGGACAGGAAAAGCCACCCTGCGTGACTTTTCCTGTCCTTGTAAATATGGCCCCTTTACACGCAGCACTTTGCGTGAAAGGGGCGTTCCATGGGTGTTGCTGTGGGTGTTCCCACGCAGCACCCATGGAACCAGACACATTTCCAAATTTACGAGGAATCGTAAATCTGGAAATGCGTGTGAATGCTACGCCTCCCCAGGTGAGGCGTAGGGAGGCGCAACGAGGAGAAATGTATTAATTTCTCCTCGTTTTCTTTCCTCTTTCTATGTGTGCTGCATTCTGCAGCACACATAGAAAGAGAAATCACCTCTAATGATTGTTTATGTACAGGAAGGGTTTCCTTCCTGTACATAAACAATCATTGAAACAATGCAGTTTTTCAACTTCTATGTGTGCTAATGCAGCACACATAGAAGTTGAAAACGGCATTTCAGATTGTTTTTGTGCAGGAAGGGAACCCTTCCTGAACAAAAACAATCTCCCCACGATGCAGGCATCCTTGCACCATGGTGCAAGGGTGCCTGCTCCGGCGCATGGCAGCAGTTTGTGCGCCAGC
Source organism: Calotriton arnoldi (assembly GCA_963921515.1). Taxonomy (NCBI): domain Eukaryota; kingdom Metazoa; phylum Chordata; class Amphibia; order Caudata; family Salamandridae; genus Calotriton; species Calotriton arnoldi. The sequence goes on from CAWUFW010025272.1 coordinate 42,912, forward strand.
GCAGGGGGAGGCACAGAGATGCGACATATTGTTGTAAATATGTTGCATCCCTGTGCTTTGAAAGTGACTCAGTGCGGCGCAGCCAAATGGCATGCGTTCCGCACTGAGTCACTTTCTTGTATATCTGCCCCACAGTTTTTGGGTATTAGAGAATTTGGAGTAGCTGTTAAGCATCTTATCATAAAAAATTCAGATAGGTTACCAACAAACGTTTGTGAGGGCAGCGTGGTTTGGTTTTGTACAGCTGGATTTACCAGGTGAATTTTCTGCTTAGTTTATTTGTTTGGTAAACAGACAGGCTTTGGCTTTTTTAAAATGTTTTTCCTGAACTATTTTAGGGCTAGTTTGCACCTGAGTTTCTCTTCTTCCAAAAAGTTGCGCTGCTACTTCATCTCTGATAATTTACATTTTGATTTTTCAGCTTTAAGTGTGGCAGAAACCTAAGGAGCAGAACTGGAAGCCCTTCTGCTTTTGTCTCTCTCTTAAATGTATTATGTCATCAAGAATGCTCTTACGGTCGGAATTGAAAGAGGATACCATCAACTCAAAAACTGATTGGTTTACCACTATTTGTGAGCAAGCCCTATGTAAGGAAGAGTCAGCAATGGAGTGCCAAGGGTTGTATAATAGGGGGATCACCTTTTTTGGAGTCCTAGTAGGGGTTGCTGTATGGAACTAAAAAGTGGTCTGACAAAGCTAGAGGGGCTGTGGGCCCAGCTTCTAACCCTGGAATATTAGAAAAAAATGAAATCAGACGTATGCCCCCCTTTATGTGTGGATCCTTTTACTCTCTGCAGTAGGCTGTCTGATAAGGCTTCAATAAGCTGTTCTGCAGCTTTGCAGCTATAGTCATCCGCATGTAAATTACAATCGCCCAATAACATAAAATTATCATATTGTAAACAAAAGGGCATGATTGTGGCAGGCAGTATTTCGTTGAACTTGGCATCAGGATTAGGGGGTCGATAAATGAGGGCTCATAAGAAAGAAAAGTTGTCTAAATGTAAGTAAAAGAAAGAGCCTCCACTCTACTTGCTAGCTCACGTAGAGAGACTTAGACCGATAAATAATGGCTACCCCTCCCTCCTATTTTGCCTACTCTAAGTGAGTAATAGAGTAGCCATCTGGAATAGCGAGGGCACGGTTAGGATCTGAACAAGGCTTAGGTCAGTTTCAGAGTGGAAAATAATATCCCAGTAGTTATCATGTAAGAGGCACCACATTTCGATGCTGTGTTTTTGCACTCTTTTTATGGGGAGAAGAGCTCATTTTTCATCATTAGACTTTGACCCAGAGCAAGAGATAGAAGGAAGAAGGAAGAGTAGAAGGGTAATACAAAAAAGCGTCAAAGGGAGGAAATAGGTATGAAAAAGAACCTGAAAGAGTATCATAAAGAGACAGACCATTTGGAGTGTCAGAAAAAAGAGGTAGTCAGCTTGAGTATTCGGTAACCACTGCTTTTGGTATGTCCACAGTATGTTCCAAAGAAAAACTTAGGACCCAAAATATTTTGTGTTTTTTTACAAATTAATCACTGGTCACACAGGTAGTCTTGATCCTGGTTTGGAGATAGACACAATAGTCTAGTTCATTCTTCCCTCTATGGTTGAGTCAGTGATCTTAGGTGAACCAGTTTATCTCTTATGTTTCTTTCATGTTTGCATAAAAATTGAGGAAGATCTCTTGATAACTCCCTTACATTCAGTATTCATTTATATTCAAAGGTACTCTTTCAGGTGATTAGCAACTCAAGTATTAGTTGTCGCAGAGGTGAAGATATCCTCTTGTGTTTTAGAATGTACCTGAAGAAGGGCTTCCCTATCACTGTTGTTGGGCCTTTTCAGGCTCTCTTCAAAGCAAAGGATGTAAAAACAATCTCATTGAGGTTTTAGGACAATTGGACAATATTTTTGTAAATGATATTTACGATGCTATGTTTATCTAGGTTTTCAAGTCAAAACAATTACTTCTAATATGAAAATATTATCCATAAGGTAGGTTGCATCTTATGATGCTTTGATAGTAGCTATCGCAAAATCAGTGGGAAATTCTGAAGGTGAGTTTTGAAAATACCTTCGTTTTCAAAGCTGATTTTCAGCATTAAAGGTAGTATCTAAAAACGCCAAGTTAGCATTGTTGCCCTGTCTATGTAAGCCAGAGATGGGAATTCATATTGTTTTAAGCATCCCAGGAATATTTCCAAATCACTTCCTTACTAGGATCTTCCACATTTCATTCCTCTGCTCTTTTCCATTCGAGACAACGCTGGTCCATAATGGGCCACAATGACAAAAACTACATAGTTACATAAAAATATGGGAGTTGTTAGGGAAACGTCTGTAATTCATAGGGAATTATTATTTTTCCTATTGTACAAAAAAGGTTGTGGAAGTGAGAAATAAAGCAATAAACATTGAAATGCTCTGAAACACGCAAAGGGGAGAAAGAAGGAGTACAGCTGTAAATTGAGTACAGAATGAAAGTACCACAATAAACATGGAAGTGCGCAAAGCAACCCTGTACTAGTTTCTACTCTGAGACTTCAGCCAATTTAATTTGTAGAGCGCCTAATGAAGAACAATATATCAAATGTTTGACCAATTCCCAAGAATGTCCTGACTACTTTCAAAGACTTTTCTTCTGTTGATTATTCATGATTATAATCCATTTTCCGTCACTGGCAGGCATTGCTTCCCACATTCATCTCAAAAAAGTTTATGAATACACTTAACAGAAAGATTTCAAAGTAATACTGAGAGGGGTAAGCTACATTACACATCCATCACCTTATGCAGCTCGTTTTTAATCAGTTCCCAAACCATGTACAAAACTGGTCGTCAAAGGACTTATTTGATCTGAGAGTGTAAGTGAGGGTTTAAACTATGATTTTGAAGCCAGGATAAGTTGACTGAGGCTCTAACTTTACTCCGCTTTGCTTGTGGGAGACATTTCTGACATGAAAAAAATATGATTTTGTGATGGAATTTCATCTTGACATGAGAGAATTCCTTCAATTAGATTGGCATTTTTAAAAAGTTTTCTCCTGTAAACCAACTTTTTAGAGAATTATTTTCTCGCAACTTTTCGTTTTGATAATTGCAGCAAAATTCAAAAACAATCTTCATGGAGTTGCAAAGGAAAATCCTTATCATTTCTCATAGCCCAACCTTATCTGTAATTCTTCATTTAATGTCTTTTCAAGACCCAAGTAGATGCCATTACCTTGCTTTTCTTTATATATATATATATTCACTGAAAAAACCATAGGTTTTAGGGACAGTTATAGTTAGTTGGACATTTCACTCGTACAAAACCATAAAAATTCCCCGTTATAGTTAGTTCAGCTAACTATAACTCGCGCTCCTGCAATGCACTGCTGATGACGTCACATATTACATCACTCATGACATGGTCAGTGACATCACTGATGACATCACTGATGACATCTCAAATGACATCACTGATGACATCACTGATGACATCATCCAGTGACTGTGTTTCTGTAAAGTTTAAAATATGTTTAATATATATAGGGAAAGGCGTATTGAAGAATGAGTGGGTGTATAAGTGTCTGAATGGATGATTTAGTACGTGAGTGACTGACTCTACAAGTGAGTGATTAAATGTATCTTACTGAATGCATGGGTTAGTGACTAAACTGTGTGAATGTCTGTATCCGTCTGTCTGTTGGTTTGTAAGCGGCTGCATGGCTTTCTGAATAGCTACATGAGTGTCTACATGGGTTATTGATTGATTGTCTGAGTATCTGTATGGGTGCCTGAGTGTTTGTGTGGGTGGGGTGTGTGTGACTCTGTGCATAGATGTGTGAGCTGGTGATTCACTGGGTGCATGGTTTCAAGAGTGCATCTGTGATGGACTGTATGGGTGGGTGAGTGTGTGTATGGGTGTGTTAGTGATTGAATGTATATCTCAGTGGTACATGTGTGAGTAACTACATATGTGAAAGGCAGTATATATGTGTGTTGGAGTATATAAATGGCTATAAGTGAGAGTGTGTGATTGTGAGAGTGGCTGTATGGATGAGTGTGTACTTGTATCAGTGATTGTATAAGAGCGTAAGAATGTGCTAGTATTTGTATGAGTAAGTGAGCTGGTGTGTGTATAACTATATAGGTGAGTAAATGGGTGTGTGATTAGGTTTTTTGCATGACTGACTAGGTGTGTGAGTACCTCTATGGATGAGTGGCGGTGTGTGAGTGTTTATATAGGTGTATGAGTGCATATGATAGTCCTGTACTGAGTGACTAAGTATGAGTGACTGTACGGGTGAGTGAGTGGATGTGTGTGTAGACCTAAGAATCAGTGAGTGGGTATGTAGTTTTTGGTGTTGGAGTGTCTATGGTTTTGAGAATGGCAGTCTGTAATTTAGAGTGGGTGTATCAAAAGTTATATTAGGGTGTGAGAAGATGCATGAAATTAT
>CAWUFW010025273.1:0-47346 GCA_963921515.1 Calotriton arnoldi
AGAATCCAATCTGGGATGTACCTAAAGTACATGGAATCAATTTAGAGAGGAAGCAGCTAGGCTGGGGTCCTGGATAGCAGGGCCCCAGCCAGACTAAAGTCAAAAACAGTGATACACCAGCAAAAAAGTAGGGGTAACCATAAGAGGCAGATCCTACTCTCCTACACCCCTCTTTCCTCTTTCTGCACCTCTGTCCTTTCTTTTTGCACTTCTTTTGTTTCTTTCTGCACATCTCTTGCTTCTTTCTGCACCCACGTGCCTCTTTCTACACCCCTCTTCTCCCTTTCTGCATCTCTGTTGCTTCTTTCTGCACTTCTCTTGTCTCTTTCTCCATCCCTCTTCCCTCTTTTTGCACCCCTCTTTTCCTTCTTAATGCAGTTCTTTTGTTTCTTTCTGCACCTCTCTTGCTTCTTTCTGCACCCCTATTGCCTCTTTCTCCACACCTCTTCCCCCTTTCTGCATCTCTGTTGCTTCTTTCTGCACTTCTCTTGTCTCTTTCTCCACCCACCTTACCTCTTTCTGCACCTCTGTTGCTTCTTTATGCACCCCCTTGCCTCTTTCTCCACCCCTCTTCCCTTTCTTCACCCCTGTTGCCACTTTCTGCACCCCTGTTCCTTCTTTTTGCACTTCTTTTGTTTCTTTCTGCACATCTCTTGCTTCTTTCTGCACCCCTCGTGCCTCTTTCTGCACTCCTCTTCCATCTTTTTGCACCCCTCCTGCCTCTTTCTGCACCTCTGTTGCTTCTTCCTACACTACTCTTGCTTCTTTCTGCACCACTCGTGCTTCTTTCTATACCCCTCTTCCCTCTTTCTGCACCCCTCTTGCCTCTTTCTGCAACTCTTTTCCTTCATTATGCAGTTCTTTTGTTTCTTTCTGCACCTCTATTGCTTCTTTCTGCACCCCTCTTGCCTCTTTCTCCACCCCTCTTCTCCCTATCTGCATCTCTGTTGCTTCTTTCTGCACTTTTCTTGTCTCTTTCTCCACCCCTCTTCCCTCTTTCTGCAGCTCTGTTGTTTCTTTCTGTACCTCTCTTGCTTCTATCTTCACCCCTCGTGCATCTTTCACACCCCTCTTCCTGCACCTCTCTTGCCTCTTCCTGCACCTCTGTTTCTTCTTTCTGTACTTCTTTTCTTTCTTTCTGTACCTCTCGCTTCTTTCTGTACCCCTTTTGCCCCTTTCTGTACCCCTCTTGCCTCTTTCTGCACCTCTGTTCCTTCTTTCTGCACATCTTTTGTTTCTTTCTGCAGCTCTCTTGCTTCATTCTGCACCCCCTTGCCTCTTTCTTCACCCCTCTTCCCTCTTTTTTCACCTCTGTTGCCACTTTCTGCACCTCTGCTCCTTCTTTTTCCACTTCTTTTGTTCTTTCTGCACAACTCTTGCTTCTTTCTGCACCCCTCTTGCCTCTTTCTGCACCCCTCTTCTGTCTTTGTACACCCCTCTTGCCTCTTTCTGCACCTCTGTTCCTTCTTTCTGCACTTCTTTTGTTTCTTTCTCCACCTCTCACTTCTTTCTGCACCCCTCTTGCCTCTTTCTGCACCTCTGTTCCTTCTTTCTGCACTTCTTCTGTTTCTTTCTGCAGCTCTTTTGCTTCTTTCTGCACCCCCTTGCCTCTTTCTCCACCCATCCACCCTCTTTCTTCACCCTTGTTGCCTCTTTCTGCACCTCAATTCCTTCTTTCTACACATCTCTTGCTTCTTTCTGCACCCCTCGTGACTCTTTCTGCATCCCTCTTTCCTCTTTTTGCACCCTTCTTGCCTCTTTCTGCACCTCTGTTTCTTGTTTCTGCTCTTCTTTTGTTTCTTTCTGCACCCCGGTTGCCTCTTTCTGCACCTCTGTTCCTTCTTTCTACACATCTCTTGCTTCTTCCTGCACCCCTCGTTACTCTTTCTGCACCGCTCTTGCCTCTTTCTGCACCTCTGTTTCTTGTTTCTGCTCTTCTTTTGTTTCTTTCTGCACCTCTCTTGCTTCTTTCTGCACCCCGCTTGCCACTTTCTCCACCCCTGTTCCCCTTTTTGCATCTCTGTTGCTTGTCTCTGTACTTCTCTTGCATCTTTCTCCACCCCTCACCCCTCTTTCTGTACCTCTGTCCCTTCTTTCTGCAACCCTTGTGCCTCTTTCTGCACCCCTTTCCCTCTTTCTGCACCCTCTTGCCTCTTTCTGCACCTCTGTACCTTCTTTCTGCACTTCTTTTGTTTCTTTCTGCAACTCTCTTGTTTCTTTCTGTATCCCTCTTGCCTCTTTCTCCACCCCACTTCCCCCTTTCTGCATCTCTATTGCTTCTTTCTGCATTTCTCTTGCTTCTTTCTGCATCTCTCTTGCTTGTTTCTGCATCCCTCGTGCCTCTTTCTGCACCCCTCATCCCTCTTTCTGTAATCCTCTTGCCTCTTTCTCCACCCCTCTTCCCCCTTTCTGTACCTCTGTTGCTTCTTTCTGCACCTCTCTTGCTTCTTTCTGCACCCCTAGTGCCTCTTTCACATCCCTCTTCCTGCAATGCTCTTGCATCTTTCTGCATCTCTGTTGCTTCTTTCTGCACTTCTGTTGTCTCTTTCTCCACCCCTCTTCCCTCTTTCTGCACTTCTCTTGTTTCTTTCTGTACCTCTCACTTCTTTCTGCACCCTTTTGCCTATTTCTGCACCCTCTTCCCTCTTTCTGCACCCCTCTTGCCTCTTTCTGCTCCTCTGTTCCTTCTTCCTGCACTTCTTCTGTTTCTTTCTGCACCCCTTGCCTCTTTCTTCACCCACCCACCCTCTTTCTGCACCCCTGTTGCCTCTTTCTGCACCTTTGTTCTTTCTTTCTGCACTTCTTTTGTTTCTTTCTGCACATCTCTTGTTTCTTTCTGCACCCCACGTACCTCTTTCTGCACCCCTCTTCCCTCTTTTTCCACCCCTCTTGCCTCTTTCTGCTCTTCTTTTGTTTCTTTCTGCACATCTCTTGTTTCTTTCTGCACCCCACGTGCCTCTTTCTGCACCCCTCTTCTCTCTTTATGCACCCCTCTTGCCTCTTTCTACACCCCTGGTCCCCCTTTTGGCAACTCTGTTGCTTCTTCCTGCACTTCTCTTGCCTCCTTCTCCACCCCTCATCCCTCTTTCTGCAACTCTGTTGCTTCTTTCTGCACTTCTCTTCCTGCTTTCTGCACCTCTGTCCCTTCTTTCTGCAAACCTTGTGCCTCTTTCTGCAGCCCTCTTCCCTCTTTCTGCACCCCTCTTGCCTCTTTCTGAACCTCTGTTCCTTCTTTCTGCACTTCATTTGTTTATTTCTGCAACTCTCTTTGCTTCTTTCTGCACGCCTCTTGCTTCTTTCTGCACCCCTCGTGCCTCTTTCACACCCCTCTTCCCTCTTTCTGCACCCCTCTTGCCTCTTTCTGCACCTCTATTCCCTCTTTCTGCACTTCTTTTGTTTCTTTCTGCACCTCTCTTGTTTCTTTCTGTATCCCTCTTGCCTCTTTCTCCACCGCAATTCCCTCTTTCTGCATCTCTGTTGCTTCTTTCTGCATTTCTCATGCTTCTTTCTGCATCTCTCTTGCTTCTTTCTGTACCCCTCGTGCCTCTTTCTGCACCCCTCATCCCTCTTTCTACACTCCTCTTGCCTCTTTCTGCACCTCTGTTGCTTCTTTCTGCACTTCGTTTGTTTCTTTCTGCTCCCCTCTTGCCTCTTTCTGCACCTCTGTTCCTTCTTTCTGCACTTCTTTGGTTTGTTTCTGCACCTCTTGCTTCTTTCTGCACCCCTTTTGCCTCTTTCTGCACCCCCTTGCCTCTTTCTGCACCTGTGTTCCTTCTTTCTGCACTTCTTTTGTTTCTTTCTGCAGCTCTCTTGCTTCTTCCTGTACCCCCTTGCCTCTTTCTCCACCCCTCTTCCCTTTCTTCACCCCTGTTGCCACTTTCTGCACCCCTGTTCCTTCTTTTCGCACTTCTTTTGTTTCTTTCTGCACATCTCTTGCTTCTTTATGCACCCCTCGTGCCTCTTTCTGCACTCGTCTTCCATCTTTTTGCACCCCTCCTGCCTCTTTCTGCACCTCTGTTGCTTCTTCCTACACTACTCTTGCTTCTTTCTGCACCACTCGTGCTTCTTTCTGCACCCCTCTTCCCTCTTTCTGCACCCCTCTTGCATCTTTCTGCACCTCTGTTCCTTCTTTCTGCACATCTTTTGTTTCTTTCTGCAGCTCTCTTGCTTCTTTCTGCACCCCCTTGCCTCTTTCTCCACCCCTCTTCCCTTTCTTCACCCCGTTGCCACTTTCTGCACCCCTGTTCCTTCTTTTTGCACTGCTTTTGTTTCTTTTTGCACATCTCTTGCTTCTTTCTGCACCCCTCGTGCCTCTTTCTGCACTCCTCTTCCATATTTTTGCACTCCTCCTGCCTCTTTCTGCACCCCTCTTGCCTCTTTCTGCACCTCTTTTCCTTCTTTCTGCAGTTCTTTTGTTTCTTTCTGCACCTCTCTTCCTTCTTTCTGCACCCCTCTTGCCTCTTTCTCCACCCCTCTTCTCCCTTTCTGCATCTCTATTGCTTCTTTCTGCATTTCTCTTGCTTCTTTCTGCATCTCTCTTGCTTGTTTCTGCATCCCTCGTGCCTCTTTCTGCACCCCTCATCCCTCTTTCTGTAATCCTCTTGCCTCTTTCTCCACCCGTCTTCCCCCTTTCTGTACCTCTGTTGCTTCTTTCTGCAGCTCTCTTGCTTCTTTCTGCACCCCTAGTGCCTCTTTCACATCCCTCTTCCTGCAATACTCTTGCATCTTTCTGCATCTCTGTTGCTTCTTTCTGCACTTCTGTTGTCTCTTTCTCCACCCCTCTTCCCTCTTTCTGCACTTCTCTTGTTTCTTTCTGTACCTCTCACTTCTTTCTGCACCCTTTTTGCCTATTTCTGCACCCCTCTTCCCTCTTTCTGCACCCCTCTTGCCTCTTTCTGCTCCTCTGTTCCTTCTTCCTGCACTTCTTCTGTTTCTTTCTGCACCCCTTGCCTCTTTCTTCACCCACCCACCCTCTTTATGCACCCCTGTTGCCTCTTTCTGCACCTTCGCTCTTTCTTTCTGCACTTCTTTTGTTTCTTTCTGCACATCTCTTGTTTCTTTCTGCACCCTACATACCTCTTTCTGCACCCCTCTTCCCTCTTTTTCCACCCCTCTTGCCTCTTTCTGCTCTTCTTTTGTTTCTTTCTGCACATCTCTTGTTTCTTTCTGCACCCCACGTGCCTCTTTCTGCACCCCTCTTCTCTCTTTATGCACCCCTCTTGCCTCTTTCTACACCGCAGGTCCCCCTTTTGGCAACTCTGTTGCTTCTTCCTGCACTTCTCTTGCCTCCTTCTCCACCCCTCATCCCTCTTTCTGCAACTCTGTTGCTTCTTTCTGCACTTCTCTTCCTGCTTTCTGCACCTCTGTCCCTTCTTTCTGCAAACCTTGTGCCTCTTTCTGCAGCCCTCTTCCCTCTTTCTGCACCCCTCTTGCCTCTTTCTGAACCTCTGTTCCTTCTTTCTGCACTTCATTTGTTTATTTCTGCAACTCTCTTTGCTTCTTTCTGCACGCCTCTTGCTTCTTTCTGCACCCCTCATGCCTCTTTCACACCCCTCTTCCCTCTTTCTGCACCCCTCTTGCCTCTTTCTGCACCTCTATTCCCTCTTTCTGCAATTCTTTTGTTTCTTTCTGCACCTCTCTTGTTTCTTTCTGTATCCCACTTGCCTCTTTCTCCACCGCAATTCCCTCTTTCTGCATCTCTGTTGCTTCTTTCTGCATTTCTCTTGCTTCTTTCTGCATCTCTCTTGCTTCTTTCTGTACCCCTCGTGCCTCTTTCTGCACCCCTCATCCCTCTTTCTACACTCCTCTTGCCTCTTTCTGCACCTCTGTTGCTTCTTTCTGCACTTCGTTTGTTTCTTTCTGCTCCCCTCTTGCCTCTTTCTGCACCTCTGTTACTTCTTTCTGCACTTCTTTGGTTTGTTTCTGCACCTCTTGCTTCTTTCTGCACCCCTTTTGCGTCTTTCTGCACCCCCTTGCCTCTTTCTGCACCTGTGTTCCTTCTTTATGCACTTCTTTTGTTTCTTTCTGCAGCTCTCTTCCTTCTTCCTGCACCCCCTTGCCTCTTTCTCTACCCCTCTTCCCTTTCTTCACCCCTGTTGCCACTTTCTGCACCCCTGTTCCTTCTTTTCGCACTTCTTTTGTTTCTTTCTGCACATCTCTTGCTTCTTTATGCACCCCTCGTGCCTCTTTCTGCACTCGTCTTCCATCTTTTTGCACCCCTCCTGCCTCTTTCTGCACCTCTGTTGCTTCTTCCTACACTACTCTTGCTTCTTTCTGCACCACTCGTGCTTCTTTCTGCACCCCTCTTCCCTCTTTCTGCACCCCTCTTGCATCTTTCTGCACCTCTGTTCCTTCTTTCTGCACATCTTTTGTTTCTTTCTGCAGCTCTCTTGCTTCTTTCTGCACCCCCTTGCCTCTTTCTCCACCCCTCTTCCCTTTCTTCACCCCGTTGCCACTTTCTGCACCCCTGTTCCTTCTTTTTGCGCATCTCTTGCTTCTTTCTGCACCCCTCGTGCCTCTTTCTGCACTCCTCTTCCATATTTTTGCACCCCTCCTGCCTCTTTCTGCACCCCTCTTGCCTCTTTCTGCACCTCTTTTCCTTCTTTCTGCAGTTCTTTTGTTTCTTTCTGCACCTCTCTTCCTTCTTTCTGCACCCCTCTTGCCTCTTTCTCCACCCCTCTTCTCCCTTTCTGCATCTCTGTTGCTTCTTTCTGCACTTCTCTTGTCTCTTTCTCCACCCCTCTTCCCTCTTTCTGCACCTCTGTTGCTTCTTTCTGCACCTCTCTTGCTTCTTTCTACACCCCTCGTGCCTCTTTCATACCCCTCTTCCTGCACCCCTCTTGCCTCTTTCTGCACCTCTGTTTCTTCTTTCTGTACTTCTTTTGTTTCTTTCTGCACCTCTCGCTTCTTTCTGCACCCCTCTTCCCTCTTTCTGCACCCCTCTTGCCTCTTTCTGCACCTCTTTTCCTTCTTTCTGCAGTTCTTTTGTTTCTTTCTGCACCTCTCTTCCTTCTTTCTGCACCCCTCTTGCCTCTTTCTCCACCCCTCTTCTCCCTTTCTGCATCTCTGTTGCTTCTTTCTGCACTTCTCTTGTCTCTTTCTCTACCCCTCTTCCCTCTTTCTGCACCTCTGTTGGTTCTTTCTGCACCTCTCTTGCTTCTTTCTACACCCATCGTGCCTCTTTCATACCCCTCTTCCTGCACCCCTCTTGCCTCTTTCTGCACCTCTGTTTCTTCTTTCTGTACTTCTTTTGTTTCTTTCTGTACCTCTTGCTTCTTTCTGCACCCCTTTTGCCTCTTTCTGCACCCCTCTTGCCTCTTTCTGCACCTCTGTTCCTTCTTTCTGCACATCTTTTGTTTCTTTCTGCAGCTCTCTTGCTTCTTTCTGCACCCCTTGCCTCTTTCTTCACCCGTCTTCCCTCTTTTTTTCACCCCGGTTGCCTCTTTCTGCACCTCTGCTCTTTCTTTTTGCACTTCTTTTGTTCTTTCTGCACAACTCTTGCTTCTTTCTGCACCCCTCGTGCCTCTTTCTGCACCCCTCTTCTGTCTTTGTACATCCCTCTTGCCTCTTTCTGCACCTCGGTTCCTTCTTTCTGCACTTCTTTTGCTTCTTTCTCCACCTCTCACTTCTTTCTGCACCCCTCCTGCCTCTTTCTGCACCTCTGTTCCATCTTTCTGCACTTCTTCTGTTTCTTTCTGCAGCTCTTTTGCTTCTTTCTGCACCCCCTTGCCTCTTTCTCCACCCATCCACCCTCTTTCTTCACCCCTGTTGCCTCTTTCTGCACCTTTGTTCCTTCTTTCTACACATCTCTTGCTTTTTTCTGCACCCCTTGTGACTCTTTCTGCACCCCTCTTTTCTCTTTTTGCACCCCTCTTGCCTCTTTCTGCACCTCTGTTTCTTGTTTCTGCTCTTCTTTTGTTTCTTTCTGCACCCCTGTTGCCTCTTTCTGCACCTCTGTTCCTTCTTTCTACACATCTCTTGCTTCTTTCTGCACCCCTCGTGACTCTTTCTGCACCCCTCTTTCCTCTTTTTGCACCCCTCTTGCCTCTTTATGCACCTCTGTTGCTTCTTTCTACACTACTCTTGCTTCTTGCTGCTCCTCTTTGCTTCTTTCTGCACCACTCGTGCTTCTTTCTGCACCCCTCTTCCCTCTTTCTGCACCCCTCTTGCCTCTTTCTGCACCTCTGTTTCTTATTTCTGCTCTTCTTTTGTTTCTTTCTGCACCTCTCTTGCTCCTTTCTGCACCCCGCTTGCCACTTTCTCCACCCCTGTTCCCCTTTTTGCATCTCTGTTGCTTGTCTCTGTACTTCTCTTGCATCTTTCTCCACCCCTCACCCCTCTTTCTGCCCCTCTGTTGCTTCTTTCTGCACTTCTCTTGCTTCTTTCTGTACCTCTGTCCCTTCTTTCTGCAACCCTTGTGCCTCTTTCTGCACCCCTTTCCCTCTTTCTGCACCCTCTTGCTTCTTTCTGCACCCCTCACACCTCTTTCACACCCCTCTTCCCTCTTTCTGCACCCCTCTTGCCTCTTTCTGCACCTCTGTTCCTTCTTTCTGCACTTCTTTTGTTTCTTTCCGCACCTCTCTTGTTTCTTTCTGTATCCCTCTTTCCTCTTTCTCCACCCCTCTTCTCCCTTTCTGCATCGCTGTTTCTTCTTTATACATTTCTCTTGCTTCTTTCTGCATCTCTCTTGCTTCTTTCTGCACCCCTCGTGCCTCTTTCTGCACCCCTCGTCCCTCTTTCTGCACTCCTCTTGCCTCTTTCTGCAACTCTGTTGCTTCTTTCGCCACTTCTGTTGTTTCTTTCTGCAACTCTCTTGCAACTTTCTGTATCCCTCTTGCCTCTTTCTCCACCCCACGTCCCCCTTTCTGCATCTCTATTGCTTCTATCTGCATTTCTCTTGCTTCTTTCTGCATCTCTCTTGCTTCTTTCTGCATCCCTCGTGCCTCTTTCTGCACCCCTCATCCCTCTTTCTGCACTCCTCTTGACTCTTTCTCCACCCCTTTTCCCCTTTTCTGTATCTCTGTTGCTTCTTGCTGCACTTCTCTTGTCTCTTTCTCCACCCCTCTTCCCTCTTTCTGTACCTCTGTTGCTTCTTCCTACACCTGTCTTGCTTCTTTCTGCACCCCTCGTGCCTCTTTCACATCCCTCTTCCTGCAATACTCTTGCCTCTTTCTGCATCTCTGTTGCTTCTTTCTGCACTTCTCTTGTCTCTTTCTCCACCCCTCTTCCCTCTTTCTGTACTTCTTTTGTTTCTTTCTGCACCTCTCACTTCTTTCTGCACCCTTTTTGCCTATTTCTGCACCCCTCTTCCCTCTTTCTGCTCCCCTCTTGCCTCTTTCTGCTCCTCTGTTCCTTCTTCCTGCACTTCTTCTGTTTCTTTCTGCACCCCTTGCCTCTTTCTTCACCCACACACCCTCTTTCTGCACCCCTGTTGCCTCTTTCTGCACCTTCGTTCTTTCTTTCTGCACTTCTTTTGTTTCTTTCTGCACATCTCTTGTTTCTTTCTGCACCCCACGTACATCTTTCTGCACCCCTCTTCCCTCTTTTTGCACCCCTCTTGCCTCTTTCTGCACCTCTGTTGCTTCTTTCTGCACTCCTCTTGCCACTTTCTGCACTCCTCATGCCTCTTTCATACCCCTCTTCCCTCTTTGTCCACCCCTCTTGCCTTTTTCACACCCCTCTTCCTGCACCGCTCTTGCCTCTTTCTGCATCTCTGTTGCTTCTTTCTGCACTTCTCTTGTCTCTTTCTCCACCCCTCTTCCCTCTTTCTGCACTTCTTTTGTTTCTTTCTGCACCTCTCACTTCTTTCTGCACCCATTTGCCTCTTTCTGCACCCCTCTTCCCTCTTTCTGCACCCCTCTTGCCTCTTTCTGCACCTCTGTTCTTTCTTCCTGCACTTCTTCTGTTTCTTTCTGCAGCTCCCGTGCTTCTTTATGCACCCCCTTGCCTCTTTCTCCACCCACCCACCCTCTTTCTCCACCCCTGTTGCCTCTTTCTGCACCTCTGTTCTTTCTTTCTGCATTTCTTTTGTTTCTTTCTGCACATCTCTTGTTTCTTTCTGCACCCCTCTTCCCTCTTTGTGCACCCTCTTGCCTCTTTCTGCACCTCTGTTCAATCTTTCTGTACTTCTTTTCTTTCTTTCTGCATCCCTCCTGCTTCTTTATGCACCCCTCTTGCCACTTTCTACACCCCTGGTCCCCCTTTTTCCATCACTGTTGCTTCTTTCTTCACTTCTCTTGCCTCCTTCTCCACCCCTCATCCCTCTTTCTGCAACTCTGTTGCTTCTTTCTGCACTTCTCTTCCTGCTTTCTGCACCTCTGTCCCTTCTTTCTGCAAACCTTGTACCTCTTTCTGCACCCCTCTTCCCTCTTTCTGCACCCCTCTTGCCTCTTTCTGAAATTCTGTTCCCCCTTTCTGCATCTCTGTTGCTTCTTTCTGCATTTCTCTTGCTTCTTTCTGCATCTCTCTTGCTTTTTTCTGCACCCCCGTGCCTCTTTCTGCACCCCTCATCCCTCTTTCTGCAGTCCTCTTGCCTCTTTCGGCACCTCTCGCTTCTTTCTGCACCCCTTTTGCCTCTTTCTGCACCCCTCTTGCCTCTTTCTGCACCTCTGTTCCTTCTTTCTGCACTTCTTTTGTTTTTTTCTGCAGCTCTCTTGCTTCTTTCTGCACCCACTTGTGTCTTTCTCCACCCCTCTTCCCTCTTTCTTCACCCTTGTTGCCTCCTTCTACACCTCTGTTCCTGCTTTCCGTACTTCTTTTGTTTCTTTCTGCACATCTCTTGCTTATTTCTGCACCCCTTGTGCCTCTTTCTGCACCCCTCTTCCCTCTCTATGCACTCCTCTTGCCTTTTCTGCACCTCTGTTCCTTCTTTCTGCACTTCTTTTGTTTCTTTCTGCACCTCTGTTGCTTCGTTCTGCACTACTTTTGTTTCTTTCTGCACCTCTGTTGCTTCTTCCTACACTACCCTTGCTTCTTTCTGCACCTCTTTGCTTCTTTCTACCCCACTCGTGCTTCTTTATGCACCCCTCTTCCCTCTTTCTGCACCCTTCTTGCCTCTTTCTGCACCTCTGTTCCTTCTGTCTGCACTTCTTTTGTTTCTTTCTGCAGCTCTCTTGCTTCTTTCTGCACCCACTTGCGTCTTTCTCCACCCCTCTTCCCTCTTTCTTCACCCTTATTGCCTCTTTCTACACCTCTGTTCCTTCTTTCTGCACTTCTTTTGTTTCTTTCTGCACATCTCTTGCTTCTTCCTGCACCCCTCGTGCCTCTTTCTGCACCCCTCTTCCCTCTCTATGCACTCCTCTTCCCTCTTTCTGCACCTCTGTTCCTTCGTTCTGCACTTCTTTTGTTTCTTTCTGCACCTCTGTTGCTTCTTCCTATACTACTGTGCTTCTTTCTGCACCTCTTTGCTTCTTTCTGCACCACTCGTGCTTCTTTATGCACCCCTCTCCTCTCTTTCTGCACCCTTCTTGCCTCTTTCTGCACCTCTGTTACTTCTGTCTGCTCTTCTTTTGTTTCTTTCTGCACCTCTCTTGCTTCTTTCTGCACCCTTCTTGCCACTTTCTCTACCCCTGTTCCCCCTTTTTGCATCTCTGTTGCTTCTTTCTGCACTTCTCTTGCCTCTTTCTCCACCCCTCATCCCTCTTTCTGCACCTCTGTTGCTTCTTTCTGCACTTCTCTTGCTTCTTTTTGCACCTCTGTCCCTTCTTTCTGCAACCCTCGTGCCTCTTTCTGAGCTGCTTTCTCCTGAGGCTTGAGCCGGGAGACACCATTTGCTTCACTCACTTTACTTGCCTCATTTGCTCATTTGCACATTTGCACTGTTCTGCCGCTAGACGCTGCTCTTCCTATAATTTTTAGCATAGAAGAGAGCGTTTTATAAACTTTTATAGATTTTAACCGTTTTTTTAAGCTGTCTATATTTACCTGATGTATTGCTTTTGAAATTGCCTTTGCACTTGGGCATCGGCAAATCCCGCTCTCTCTAAGCGCGGCTGCCATTTTGGAAGTATTGTATGGTCAGCGGGCTAGTTTCTTCCCCCGACACTATAAATGGGAGTACTGACGTGACCGTGCAGCGGACACGTGCAGCGGGCGCGCGCAGCGGGCGCGCCGCTGGCGTGCCAAAGGCAAGCCCGTCTGCGCCCGTCCGTGCTCGGACCGCGTTCAGTGCCAGAACACCTGCCCTTTTCGCACCAGGTGAGGCGCCTAACCTGAGTTATTCCAGAGCACAACTATTTGATCTGAGGCCGGTTGATAAGTCCATCGGCTGTGTGTGCCTCACGCTGAACACAAGACCCCCCTCCTCCCTAATCACTTGCTCGAATTGTAACTGTTCCCTACCTAGACTGGGATACCAGACGGTTAAGCCCATCAATAACAAAAACTTTAAAAGGATAGAACCAGAGGAAACAGTGATAAAATGTACCTTGCTCAACGCCAGATCGATGGTGAAACATAGTTTAGAATGTGCAACTCATATAGAGGAAGAAAATATCAAATTGGCTTTTATATCAGAAGCATGGACAGATGAAGCCTCAGGCCCAGACATAGTGAAAGCTACGCCTCCCGGATTTCTCTGTTACACCCTAAATAGGCCAATTAGGAGAGGTGGTGGTTTAGCTATTATCTACCATGACACTTTTAAGGCTAGTTTTCATACATCCTCAAGCCCAGATTGTGAGGCACTATCTTTTAGCTTTAGCCTTACTAATCACTACACGTTTAAGGGTATTCTATTATATAGACCTCCTGGCTCCAAGAGCACCTTCCTAACATCAATAGGTAATTTTTTGGAAGAGGGGCTCTGCTCTGGCTCATTTACCATTATGGGAGACTTCAACTACCATCTAGAAGCTCACTCTGAACCAGACACGGCGGCCCTTATAGACTTAATGAAAAGCGCAGACCTCAGTCAACATGTGATAGGCCCTACACATGTGGCAGGGCATACCCTAGATGGAATCTTCTCAAACCATCCACAACTCCACTTTTCAGGTCTGCTGTCCCTCACCTGGACCGACCACTCGCAAGTGCAATTTGAGTTGGTCCTCCCAGGGCGCTGTCTGGATAGGGAGGGGCCGAAGAGTCAAATTAAAAGTTGGGCTTGGAATAAAATTGAGGGCTCTGCTCTAATAGATGCACTTTCATCAAGGGCAGGTCAGCTACCCACAGGATTAGAGGAGGCCACTACATACTACACCAACTGGATCGAAACAGCTTGTAATGAATTAGCCCCGGAAAAAGTGCTGTCCCCCAAAAGGTCTCAACCTACTGCCCCTTGGTATACGGAGGATCTAAGGGTACAGAAACTTATCTGCACATCTTTTGAACGGATTTGGAGGAGAGACTACAAGGAAGCTGAGAAAAAATGCTACAAATAAAGCCTTGCTATTTATAAGCAAATGATCTTTAATGCAAAAAAAGATTTCTTCTCAAACCGTATCAGTCTTGCAGGAAATTCGGCTAAGGAACTTTTTAAAATAGTGTCAAGCCTGGCCTCCCCTCGTACAGCAAAAATTGAGTCAACCCAGGAATTATGTGAGGATATTGCCAGGTTCTTTCTAAATAAGGTGGATGTTATTTTTCGGCTTTTCACGACCCAAGTGTGATAGGGCTGGGAGCTCAATTGGAGGAGAGAAGCACTACTACGATCCCCCATGCTGTCTTTGACAAGTTTGAGCCACTATCCATTGCTGACATAGAGAAGCTCCTGGTGACAGCAAGGTCAGGCTCCCCCTACGATCCCTGTCCGGTATCGGTAATCAAACGTGCTCCGGGACCCGTTGCCCTTTTACTCAATTCCCTATTTAACACAATGTTTGAAGTAGGGGAGTTCCCAAAACGGTGGAAGGTTGCCTCAATACTCCCTCTACTAAAAAAGCCCAACCTGGATCCTAAAGATCCTAATAACTTTCGTCCAATCTCTCGCCTTCCCCTACCAGCTAAACTGGTTGAAAAATCAATGAATATACAACTTACAGCTTTCTTAGGCGAAACTAAAGGCCTGGATCCAACTCAATATGGGTTCAGAGAGGGACATAGCACAGAGTCCGCCCTTATTAAATCCACCGAAGGGATTAGAGAAGTTTTGGATAGGGGAGGCAAGGCTGCTTTTATTATGCTAGATCTGTCAGCGGCTTTCGACACAGTCCATCATGTTCTATTGATGGACCGTCTGTCAACATGTGGGGTCCAGGGTAAGGCATGGAAGTTGTTGAAGTCCTTCCTTATGGACAGATCTCAAATTGTGGCGTTGGACGAATTCTGTTCCAAACCCTTCTCCCTGCCCTGTGGAGTACCACAGGGTCCTCCCTTAGTCCGACACTTTTTAATGTATATGTCTCTTCTTTAGCGTCCCTAATTGGCTCCTTTGGTTTCAACCTTACCTCCTACGCAGACGATACACAAATTGTGGTGGCTCTGCATCCTGGACAGGGAGCAGGAATTGACATTCAGTTCCACGACTGTATGGAGGCAGTTGGGAGGTGGATGTCTCAGAATTGCCTAAAACTCAACTCAAGCAAGACTGAGGTCATTCTATTCGGAAATGACCCCAATTTCTGGGCCCCAAATTGGTGGCCAGACACTTTGGGCACTCTTCCCATACCTACCAGGAAGGTAAAGAACCTGGGAGTGATACTTGACGATAGGCTCAACTTTGGTGACCAGATAAATGCTGTAACGTCAATCACCTTCTATACACACAAAATGATTAAGAAAATACTACACTTCTTGCCGGTAGACAGTAGGCGGACAGTTGTCACGGCACTCATCATGTCTAGGTTAGATTACTGTAATGGTCTCTACCTAAACATTCAAGAACGCTTTATGAATAAGCTTCAACTGTTGCAAAATGCAGTAGCCAGATTGCTCACCGACACACCAAAATGTAAGCCTATTGCTAAGGAAATCAAAAAACTCCACTGGCTGCCTGTGAGGAAAAGGCTATGTTTCAGAGCCCTGTGCACTGTGTACAAGGCACTACAGGGTACCGGCCCAGACTACCTCAAGCAGCAGCTGCAGTGGTACCAGCCCAAAAGAACACTTCGCTCCTTGGGGGCAAAGTTGGTATCAGTACCGCCCATAAAAAGAGTTTCATGGGGTGGGAAAAGTTTCATTGCTGGTGCCGCAAAGGCCTGGAATGATCTCCCCTTCCACTTGAGAAACTCCACCAATCTCCTAACATTCAGGAAACAACTGAAAACCTGGCTCTTTAACCTTTAATTGTGCCTCAACCTCATTGTCCAGAGGAAAGCAGCTAGCGCCAGGACACCCTTGGGTAACCGTTCGCGCTTTAGAAATGCCCTTAACATTAACATTAACACATTAACACTCCTCTTCCGTCTTTTTGCACCCCTCATGCCTCTTTCTGCACTCCTCTTCTATCTTTTTGCATGCCTCTTGCTGCACCTCTGTTGCTTCTTCCTACACTACTCTTTCTTCTTTCTGTACCCCTTTTGCCTCTTTTTGCACCCCTCTTGCCTCTTTCTGCACCTCTGTTCCTTCTTTCTGCACCTCTGTTGCTTCTTCCTGCACTACTCTTGCTTCTTTCTGCACCTCTTTACTTCTTTCCGGACCACTCATGCTTCTTTCTGCACACCTCTTCCCTCTTTCTGCACCCCTCTTGCCTCTTTCTGCACCTCTGTTGCTTCGTTCTGCACTTCTTTTGTTTCTTTCTGCACCTCTATTGCTTCTTCCTGCACCCCTCGTGCCTCTTTCTGCACCCCTCTTCCCTCTCTATGCACTCCTCTTGCCTCTTTCTGCACCTCTGTTGCTTCTTTCTGCACTTCTTTTGTTTCTTTCTGCAGCTCTCTTGCTTCTTTCTGCACCCCCTTGCCTCTTTCTCCACCCCTCTTCCCTCTTTCTTCACCCCTGTTGCCTCTTTCTGCACCTCTGTTCCTTCTTTCTGCACATCTTTTGTTTCTTTCTGCACATCTTTTGCTCCTTTCTGCACCCCTCATGCCTCATTCACACCCCTCTTCCCTCTTTCTACAACCCTCTTGTATCTTTCTGCACCTCTGTCCCATCTTTCTGCACTTCTTTTGCTTCTTTCTGCAACTCTGTTGCTTCTTTCTGCACGCCTCTTGCTTCTTTCTGCACCCCTCGTGCCTCTTTCACACCCCTCTTCTCTCTTTCTGCACCACTCTTGCCTCTTTCTGCACCTCTGTTCCTTATTTCTGCACTTCTTTTGTTTCTCTCTCCACCTCCTTTGTTTATTTCTGTATCCCTCTTGCCTCGTTCTCCACCCCACTCCCCCTTTTCTGCATTTCTCTTGCTTCTATCTGCATCTCTCTTGCTTTTTTCTGCACCTCTGTTCCTTCTTTCTGCACACCTCTTGCTTCTTTCTGCACCCCTCGTGCCTCTTTCACACCCCTCTTCCCTCTTTCTGCACCACTCTTGCCTCTTTCTGCACCTCTGTTCCTTCTTTCTGCACTTCTTTGTTTCTCTCTCCACCTCTTTTGTTTCTTTCTGTATCCCTCTTGCCTCGTTCTCCACCCCACTCCCCCTTTTCTGCATCTCTGTTGCTTCTTTCTGCATTTCTCTTGCTTCTATCTGCATCTCTCTTGCTTTTTTCTGCACCCACTTGCGTCTTTCTCCTCCCCTCTTCCCTCTTTCTTCACCCTTGTTGCCTCTTTCTACACCTCTGTTCCTTCTTTCTGTACTTCTTTTGTTTCTTTCTGCACATCTCTTGCTTATTTCTGCACCCCTTGTGCCTCATTCACAACCCTCTTCCCTCTTTCTGCACCCCTCTTGCCTCTTTCTGCACCTCTGTTCCTTCTTTCTGCACTTCTTTTGTTTCTTTCTGCACCTCTCTTGCTTCTTTCTGCACGCCTCTTGCTTCTTTCTGCACCCCTCGTGCCTCTTTCACACCCCCTCTTCCCTCTTTCTGCACCACTGTTTCCTCTTTCTGCACCTCTGTTCCTTCTTTCTGAACTTCTTTTGTTTCTCTCTGCACCTCTTTTGTTTCTTTCTGTATCCCTCTTGCCTCTATCTCCACCCCACTCCCCCCTTTCTGCATCTCTGTTGCTTCTTTCTGCATTTCTCTTGCTTCTTTCTGCATTTCTCTTGCTTTTTTCTGCACTCCTCATCCCGCTTTCTGCACTCCTCTTGCCTCTTTCTGCACCCCTGTTCCTTCTTTCTGCACTTCTTTTGTTTCTTTCTGCACATCTCTTGCTTCTTTCTGCACCCCTCGTGCCTCTTTCTGCACAACTCTTCCATCTTTTTGCACCCCTCTTTCCTCTTACTGCACCTCTGATCCTTCTTTCTGCTCATCTTTTGTTTCTTTCTGCACCTCTGTTGCTTCTTCCTACACTACTCTTGCTTCTTTCTGCACCACTCGTGCTTCTTTCTGCACCCCTCTTCCCTCTTTCTGCACCCCTCTTTCCTCTTTCTGCACCTCTGTTCCTTCTTTCTGCTCTTCTTTTGTTTCTTTCTGCACCTCTCTTGCTTCTTTCTGCACCCCTCTTTCTACTTTCTCCACCCCTGTTCCCCCTTTTTGCATCCCTGTTGCTTCTTTCTGCACTTCTCTTGCCTCTTTCTCCACCCCTCATCCCTCTTTCTGTACCTCTGTTACTTCTTTCTGCACTTGTCTTCCTGCTTTCTGCACCTATGTCCCTTCTTTCTGCAAACCGTGTGCCTCTTTCTGCACCCCTTTCCCTCTTTCTGCAGCCTCTTGCCTCTTTCTGCACCTCTGTTCCTTCTTTCCTTCTTTCTTTTCTTTCTTTCTGCACATCTCTTGCTCCTTTCTGCACCCCTCGTGCCTCATTCACACCCCTCTTCCCTCTTTCTGCACCCCTCTTGCCTCTTTTTGCACCCCTCTTGCCTCTTTCTGCACCTCTGTTTCTTGTTTCTGCTCTTCTTTTGTTTCTTTCTGCACCCCTGTTGCCTCTTTCTGCACCTCTGTTCCTTCTTTCTACACATCTCTTGCTTCTTTCTGCACCCCTCGTGACTCTTTCTGCACCCCCTTTCCTCTTTTTGCACCCTCTTGCCTCTTTCTGCACCTCTGTTCCTTATTTCTGCTTTTCTTTTGTTTCTTTTTGCACCTCTCTTGCTTCTTTCTGCACCCCTCTTGCCACTTTCTCCACTCCTGTTCCCCCTTTTTGCATCTCTGTTGCTTCTTTCTGCACTTCTCGTGCCTCCTTCTCCATCCCTCATCCCTCTTTCTGCACCTCTGTTGCTTCTTTCTGCACTTCTCTTGCTTCTTTTTCCACCACTGTCCCTTCTTTCTGCAACCCTTGTGCCTCTTTCTGCACTCCTCTTTCATCATTTTGCACCCCTCTTGCCTCTTTCTGCACCTCTGTTGCTTCTTCCTACACTACTCTTTCTTCACCCCTTTTGCCTCTTTCTGTACCCCTCTTGCCAATTTCTGCACCTCTGTTCCTTCTTTCTGCACTTCTTTTGTTTCTTTCTGCATCCCTCTTCCCTCTTTCTTCACCCTTGTTGCCTCTTTCTACACCTCTGTTCCTTCTTTCTGCACTTCTTTTGTTTCTTTCTGCACATCTCTTGCTTATTTCTGCACCCCTTGTGCCTCTTTCTGCACCCCTCTTCCCCCTTTTTGCACCCCTCTTGCCTCTTTCTGCACCT
Source organism: Calotriton arnoldi (assembly GCA_963921515.1). Taxonomy (NCBI): domain Eukaryota; kingdom Metazoa; phylum Chordata; class Amphibia; order Caudata; family Salamandridae; genus Calotriton; species Calotriton arnoldi. The sequence goes on from CAWUFW010025273.1 coordinate 18,583, forward strand.
CTGTTGCTTCTTTCTGCACTTCTTTTGTTTCTTTCTGCAGCTCTCTTGCTTCTTTCTGCACCCCCTTGACTCTTTCTCCACCCCTTTTCCCTCTTTCTTCACCCCTTTTGCCTCTTTCTGCACCTCTGTTCCTTCTTTCTGCACTTCTTTTGTTTCTTTCTGCACATCTCTTGCTCCTTTCTGCACCCCTCGTGCCTCATTCACACCCCTCTTCCCTCTTTCTGCACCCCTCGTGCCTCTTTTTGCACCCCTCTTGCCTCTTTCTGCACCTCTGTTTCTTGTTTCTGCTCTTCTTTTGTTTCTTTCTGCACCCCTGTTGCCTCTTTCTGCACCTCTGTTCCTTCTTTCTACACATCTCTTGCTTCTTTCTGCACCCCTCGTGACTCTTTCTGCACCCCTCTTTCCTCTTTTTGCACCCCTCTTGCCTCTTTATGCACCTCTGTTGCTTCTTTCTACACTACTCTTGCTTCTTGCTGCTCCTCTTTGCTTCTTTCTGCACCACTCATGCTTCTTTCTGCACCCCTCTTCCCTCTTTCTGCACTCCTCTTGCCTCTTTCTGCACCTCTGTTTCTTGTTTCTGCTCTTCTTTTGTTTCTTTCTGCACCTCTCTTGCTCCTTTCTGCACCCCGCTTGCCACTTTCTCCACCCCTGTTCCCCTTTTTGCATCTCTGTTGCTTGTCTCTATACTTCTCTTGCATTTTTCTCCACCCCTCACCCCACTTTCTGCCCCTCTGTTGCTTCTATCTGCACTTCTCTTGCTTCTTTCTGTACCTCTGTCGCTTCTTTCTGCAACCCTTGTGCCTCTTTCTGTACCCCTTTCCCTCTTTCTGCACCCTCTTGCCTCTTTCTGCACCTCTGTACCTTCTTTCTGCACTTCTTTTGTTTCTTTCTGCAACTCTCTTGCTTCTTTCTGCACACCTCTTGCTTCTTTCTGCACCCCTCGCACCTCTTTCACACCCCTCTTACCTCTTTCTCCACCCCTCTTTCCTCTTTCTGCACCTCTGTTCCTTCTTTCTGCACTTCTTTTGTTTCTTTCCGCACCTCTCTTGTTTCTTTCTGTATCCCTCTTGCCTCTTTCTCCACCCCAGTTCTCCCTTTCTCCATCTCTGTTTCTTCTTTATACATTTCTCTTGCTTCCCTCTGCATCTCTCTTGCTTCTTTCTGCACCCCTCGTGCCTCTTTCTGCACCCCTCATCCCTCTTTCTGCACTCCTCATCCCTCTTTCTGCACACCTCTTGCCTCTTTCTCCACCCCTCTTCCCCTTTTCTGTATCTCTGTTGCTTCTTTCTGCACTTCTCTTGTCTCTTTCTCCAGCCCTCTTCCCTCTTTCTGTACCTCTGTTGCTTCTTCCTACACCTCTCTTGCTTCTTTCTGCACCCCTCATGCCTCTTTCACATCCCTCTTCCTGCAATACTCTTGCCTCTTTCTGCATCTCTGTTGCTTCTTTCTGCACTTCTCTTGTCTCTTTCTCCACCCCTCTTCCCTCTTTCTGCACTTCTTTTGTTTCTTTCTGCACCTCTCACTTCTTTCTGCACCCTTTTTGCCTATTTCTGCACCCCTATTCCCTCTTTCTGCACCCCTCTTGCCTCTTTCTGCTCCTCTGTTCCTTCTTCCTGCACTTCTTCTGTTTCTTTCTGCACCCCTTGCCTCTTTCTTCACCCACACACCCTCTTTCTGCACCCCTGTTGCCTCTTTCTGCACCCCTGTTGCCTCTTTCTGCACCTTCATTCTTTCTTTCTGCACTTCTTTTGTTTCTTTCTGCACATCTCTTGTTTCTTTCTGCACCCCACGTACCTCTTTCTGCACCCCTCTTCCCTCTTTTTGCACCCCTCTTGCCTCTTTCTGCACCTCTGTTGCTTCTTTCTGCACTCCTCTTGCTACTTTCTGCACTCCTCATGCCTCTTTCACACCCCTCTTCCCTCTTTGTCCACCCCTCTTGCCTCTTTCACACCCCTCTTCCTGCACCCCTCTTGCCTCTTTCTACACCTCTGTTCCTTCTTTCTGCACTTCTTTTGTTTCTTTCTGCACCTCTCACTTCTTTCTGCACCCATTTTGCCTCTTTCTGCACCCCTCTTTCTGTACCCCTCTTGCCTCTTTCTGTACCTCTGTTCCTTCTTCCTGCACTTCTTCTGTTTCTTTCTGCAGCTCTCGTGCTTCTTTATGCACCCCCTTGCCTCTTTCTCCACCCACCCTCTTTCTCCACCCCTGTTGCCTCTTTCTGCACCTCTGTTCTTTCTTTCTGCACTTCTTTTATTTCTTTCTGCACATCTCTTGTTTCTTTCTGCATCTCTCTTGCTTTTTTCTGCACCCTGTGCCGCTTTCTGCTCCCCTCATCCCTCTTTCTGCACTCCTCTTGCCTCTTTCTGCTCCTCTTGCTTCTTTCTGCACCCCTTTTGCCTCTTTATGCACCCCTCTTGCCTCTTATCTGTACCTCTGCTCCTTCTGTTGGCACTTCTTTTGTTTCTTTCTGCAGCTCTCTTGCTTCTTTCTGCACCCACTTGCGTCTTTCTCCACCCCTCTTTCTTCACCCTTGTTGCCTCTTTCTACACCTCTGTTCCTTCTTTCTGCACTTCTTTTGTTTCTTTCTGCATATCTCTTGCTTCTTTCCGCACCACTTATGCTTCTTTCTGCACCCCTCCTCCCTCTTTCTGCACCCCTCTTGCCTCTTTCTGCACCTCTGTTGCTTCGTTCTGCACTTCTTTTGTTTCTTTCTCCAACTCTCTTGCTTCTTTCTGCACACCTCTTGCTTTTTTCTGCACCCCTTGTGCCTCCTTCATTCCCCTCTTCCCTCTTTCTGCACCTCTGTTCCTTCTTTCTGCACCTCTGTTCCTTCTTTCTGCACTTCTTTTGTTTCTTTCTGCAACTCTCTTTCTTCTTTCTGCACGCCTCTTGCTTCTTTCTGCACCCCTTGTGCCTCTTTCATTCCCCTCTTCCCTCTTTCTGCACCTCTGTTCCTTCTTTCTGACCCTCTGTTCCTTCTTTCTGCACTTCTTTTGTTTCTTTCTGCACCTCTTTTGTTTCTTTCTGTTTCCCTCCTGCCTCTTTCTCCACCCCACTTCCCCTTTCTGCATTTCTGTTGCTTCTTTATGCATTCCTCTTGCTTCTTTCTGCAGCTCCCTTGCTTCTTTCTGCACCCCTCGTGCCCCTTTCTGCACCCCTCATCCCTCTTTCTGCACCCCTCTTGCCTCTTTCTGCACCTCTGTTGCTCCTTTCTGCACTTCTTTTGTTTCTGTCTGCAACTCTCTTGCTTCTTTCTGTATCCCTCTTGCCTCTTTCTCCACCCCACTTCCCCTTTTCTGCATCTCTGATGTTTCTATGTTTCTTTCGGCACTCCTCTTGCTTCTTTCTACACCTCTCTCGCTTCTTTCTGCACCACTTGTGCTTCTTTCTGCAACCCTTTTCCCTCTTTCTGCACCCCTATTGCCTCTTTCTGCACCTCTGTTCCTTCTTTCTGCTCTTCTTTTGTTTCTTTCTGCACCTCTCTTGCTTCTTTCTGCACCCCTCTTGCCACTTTCTCCACCCCTGTTCCCCCTTTTTGCATCTCTGTTGCTTCTTTCTGCACTTCTTTTGCCTCTTTCTCCACCCCTCATCCCTCTTTCTGCACCTCTGTTGCTTCTTTCTGCACTTCTCTTCCTTCTTTCTGCACCTCTATCCCTTCTTTCTGCAACCCTTGTGCCTCTTTCTGCACCCCCTTGCCTCTTTCTACACCTGTGTTCCTTCTTTCTGTACTTTTGTTTCTTTCTGCAGCTCTCTTGCTTCTTCCTGTACCCCCTGCCTCTTTCTCCACCCCTCTTCCCTCTTTCTTCACCCCTGTAGCCTCTTTCTGCATCCCTGTTACTTCTTTTTGCACTTCTTTTGTTTCTTTCTGCACATCTCTTGCTTCTTTCTGCATCCCTCGTGCCTCTTTCTGCACTCCTCTTCCATCTTTTTGCACCCCTCTTTCCGCACCTCTGTTCCTTCTTTCTGCTCTTCTTTTGTTTCTTTCTGCACCTCTGTTGCTTCTTCCTACACTACTCTTGCTTCTTTCTGCACCACTCGTGCTTCTTTCAGCACCCCTCTTCCCTCTTTCTGCACCCCTCTTTCCTCTTTCTGCACCTCTGTTCCTTCTTTCTGCTCCTCTTTTGTTTCTTTCTGCACCTCTCTTGCTTCTTTCTGCACCCCTCTTTCCACTTTCTCCACCCCTGTTCGCCCTTTTTGCATCTCTGTTGCTTCTTTCTGCACTTCTCTTGCCTCTATCTCCACCCCTCATCCCTCTTTCTGCACCTCTGTTGCTTCTTTCTGCACTTCTCTTCCTGCTTACTGCACCTATGTCCCTTCTTTCTGCAAACCTCCACCCCACTTCCCCTTTCTGCATTTCTGTTGCTTCTTTCTGCATTTCTCTTGCTTCTTTCTGCATCTCTCTTGCTTTTTTCTGCACCCCTCGTGCCCCTTTCTGCACCCCTCATCCCTCTTTCTGCACCCCTCTTGCCTCTTTCTGCACCTCTGTTGCTCCTTTCTGCACTTCTTTTGTTTCTTTCTGCAACTCTCTTGCTTCTTTCTGTATCCCTCTTGCCTCTTTCTCCACCCCACTTCCCCTTTTCTGCATCTCTGATGTTTCTTTCGGCACTGCTCTTGCTTCTTTCTGCACCTCTTGTGAGAAGTTGGCCTGGCATATGCTGTCCACTAATTATAGTGGGCACCTTGCACCAGTCCAAACAACCCCTTATTGGAGATAGGTTAAAGACAACCTTTATTGAAAGCTATCCTAGTGGTAGCTATGGAGAGCAGCCTTCAGGCTAAGTCTTGAAGGAATGTAAAGCAGCTTGTTTTACCAGTCTATAATCTCTTGAGTGACCAAATGAAAGAGGACCACACCAGGTATATATTCAAAATATATGTATTTATTACTAAACACACCCCTCTAGTCTCTTTATGAGGCTAGAGTTCGAAGTACATACGTTACGAGTTAGTTATCTACAGTAATAGCACAAATACACGTTTGAGCCCCAGGGGCGTACCAAACCATATACCAATAAAGTGGTATAAGAACCACGACTGAGCTAGACACAAGGCCTAGAGCCTGTAGAAGTGCTTGGACCACAAGGAACCACCCAAGGCAGTGACACAGGGGACCCACGGGGGACGCGTGCAGTGTATGAACACAGCCGCGAACCACCGTTAACTTCTATGGGGAAAGTCGCGATTAGAATTTAAAAGAAAAGGGACACTTAGAGGAGGACTTGGAGCAAACCCTTTGAGAACTAGGCTGTTCTAGTGTCAATACCCACGGGAGCACCGGAGTACTCGAGTTACCTCACCCAGGGAGCCGGGTGCATAGGTGTCTTTCGGGGTCGGGTTTCGTCGTCGCTTTCAATGGCGATCTGCTGCAAAGTGCTGCTGGCGGCCAAGTCGAAAGTGTTCGGGTGGATCCAAAGGTGGATCGAAGATCTGAAGAACCTGAAAGCAGAGGGGACAGAGTCTGGGTCACTAGCCAGTGACCAGGAAGGCGATGAGCAGATGCCCACCGATGTCGAGTGCTTCAGGTAGGTTGACGGTCGTCTTGACTCTTCAGCCACGAGGTCCAGGAGGCGTCGACGACAACCAGGAGCTGGATTCGAGCTGTCCCACGACGTCTGTCGATTGCAGGGGTGTCGGCGACCGGATTGGACCCAACAAGCCTTGGCAACGGCAAGTCTCGTGGAAATCGAAGAAGGACGATGTTGCAGACCAGCAAGGTCTGGGAGACTCACCCAGCAAGGATAAGTCAGGGCACACCTGGAGCAACCAGGGAGCCCAAGCAGAAAAAGATTAGCCTTCGGGAGGGCCTACTAGCCAACGGACTAGCGACCGCGAAGGAGCCTCAAGACGGTGCACGTGGAGCTGGCTCACAGGACACTCGTGGAGTGGAGGCCAGTGATCTTCGGTGCAGTTGGTGCTGGAGGCTGGGGCTACTCGGAGCCCAAAGCACGACTTCGTGGGAGACCCAGAAGAGGATGCACTTGCAAATGCGTTTGGTGTCCAGGGGTCACGGTTCCACGTTACCCACGACAGCTACGGGCCTCAGCTTTGCTGGGGACTCAGGGCAGCCTCGGGAAGTCTGGAAATCCACCTCTGGTGATGCAAAGACTTCGGCGTCCGACGGGAGCTTCAGCGATGCAGACCGGACAATTGCTTCTTTGGTGCCTGCCAAGCAGGGAGTCACTCCTTGACCCCAAGGGAGATTCTTCAGTCCTCTAATCTTGAAGTAGAGCGTCGAAGGTCCAGGATTCTGTATCAGAGTTTCGTCCAGGTAAATCTAAAGTCCTAAGGACTGGGTTCCCCTACTTATACTAAGGTAGGGGGTTGGACATACTCTGTGGCCCCACCTATGGGAGGGCCAGGGCAGAGGGGTGGTTACACCCCTTTCCCTTTGTCCAGTTTCGCGCCAGAGCAGGGGCTGGAAGCCCCTGAGCCGGTTTGAACTGGGGTATGCACAGGGACACCAAGTGTGCCCCCAGTGCAGGACTTCAAAGCACCAGAGAGTGCTCCCGCCCAGCCCCAATACACACTATCCTGTCTGGGGAGGTGGTCACACCTCCCTGGGACAGGAAACCTATTGTCCAGGCCTCCCCTGCCGGAGTTTCGGTCAGCAGCAGGAGGCCAGACTCGTGTCTGTGGCAGCGGCATCCATTTTGTGATGCCAGGGCTCTGGAAAGTCAGTACCGGGTATACCGGTGTGTACATGTCTTTCCCTCTAGAAGGGTGGAATGCTACCCCCGCCGCCAGAACTGGCGGGGGGTAGTATTCCAAGATGTTTGACACCAAACACGACATGTTTCCGTGCAGCCATCCCAAAGTTAGCATTTAACGCGAGGTTATAATGCGCTTAAGAGTATATGGTCAGGCTGCACTACAAACAGCATCAGAGAAGGGTCTCCGAACGCTGCAGAGGGGCCCTGCTCATGCAGGGGCACCCTCTCACATAGGAACCACGCACTCTGCCTTCAGGATTGATAAGGCCTGCCATAGGAGTGACTTATAGGTTTATATGTGTGTATGTATGTAGTGATATAGGTAGCCTATATCACAGTAAGGGGTGCATGCACCACCTTACCCAGGCTGCAGTAGCAGACCTGTGGTGTCAGTTTGGATGGCCTTCCAGGGGTGGCACAATACATGCTGCAGCCCCTGGTAGGCCTCTGAGGTACCTATGCCCTGGGTACATAGTATACCATATACTAGGGACTTATAAGGGCACTCCAGATTCCAATCAGAGATGTGCCTAAGGCACATGGAAACCATTTTATAGAGGAAGCAGCTAGGCTGGGGTCCTGATTAGCAGGATCCCAGTCCAGACTAAAGTCGATAAACCAGTGAAGCACCAGGCAAAAAGTGGGGGCAACCATATAGTCAGATTCCACCTTCCTACACCTCTCTTGCTTCTTTCTGCACCACTTGTTGCTTCTTTCTGCACTCCTCTTCTATCTTTCTGCACCTCTCTTGCCTCTTTCTGCACCTCTGTTCCTTCTTTCTGCTCTTCTTTTGCTTCTTTCTGCACCTCTGTTGCTTCTTTCTGCACTTCTCTTGCTTCTTTCTGCACCACTCGTGCTTCTTTCTGCACCTCTCTTGCCTCTTTCTGCACCTCTCTTGCCTCTTTCTGCACCTCTGTTGCCTTCTTTCTGCACTTCTCTTGTTTCTTTCTGCAACTCTCTTGCTTCTTTCTGCATGCCTCTTGCTTCTTTCTGCACCTCTCGTGCCTCTTTCAGCACCCCTCTTCCCTCTTTCTGCACCTCTCTTGCCTCTTTCTGCACCTCTGTTCCTTCTTTCTGCACTTCTTTTGTTTCTTTCTGCACCTCTCTTGTTTCTTTCTGTACTCCTCTTGCCTCTTTCTGCACCCCACTTCCCCTTTCTGCATTTCTGTTGCTTCTTTCTGCACTTCTGTTGCTTCTTTCTGCACCTCTCTTGCCTCTTTCTGCACTCCTCCTCCCTCTTTCTGCACTCCTCTTGCCTCTTTCTGCACCCCTCTTGCCTCTTTCTGCACCTCTGTTGCTTCTTTCTGCACTTACTTTTGTTTCTTTCTGCACGTCTCTTGCTTCTTCCTACACCCCTCTGCCTCTTTCTGCACCCCTCTTCCCTCTTTCTGCACCACTCTTGCCTCTTTCTGCACCTCTGTTGCCTTCTTTCTGCACTTCTATTGTTTCTTTCTGCACCTCTCTTGCTTCTTTCTGCATCCCTCTTGCCTCTTTCTGCACCCCTCTCCCTCTTTCTGCATTTCTGTTGCTTCTTTCTGCATTTCTGTTGCTTCTTTCTGCATCTCTCTTGCTTTTTTCTGCACTCCTCCTCCCTCTTTCTGCACTCCTCTTGCCTCTTTCTGCACCCCTCTTGCCTCTTTCTGCACCTCTGTTTCTTCTTTCTGCACTTCTTTTGTTTCTTTCTGCAGGTCTCTTGCTTCTTTCTGTACCTCTCTGCCTCTTTCTCCACCTCTCTTGCCTCTTTCTGCACCTCTCTGTTGCCTCTTTCTGCCACCTCTGTTCCTTCTTTCTGCACTTCTCTTGCTTCTTTCTGCACCTCTCTTGCTTCTTTCTGCACCCCTCTTGCCTCTTTCTGCACTCCTCTTGCCATCTTTCTGCACCCCTCTTGCCTCTTTCTGCACCTCTGTTCCTTCTTTCTGCTCTTCTTTTGCTTCTTTCTGCACCTCTGTTGCTTCTTTCTGCACTTCTCTTGCTTCTTTCTGCACCTCTGTTTCTTCTTTCTACACATATCTTGCCTCTTTCTGCACCCCTCTTTCCTCTTTCTGCACCTCTGTTTCTTCTTTCTGCACTTCTCTTGCTTCTTTCTGCACCTCTTTTGCTTCTTTCTGCACTTCTCTTGCCTCTTTCTGCACCCCTCTTCCCTCTTTCTGCACCTCTGTTGCTTCTTTCTGCACTTCTCTTGCCTCTTTCTGCACCTCTGTCGCTTCTTTCTGTATTTCTCTTGCTTCTTTCTGCATCTCTCTTGCTTCTTTCTGCACCTCTCTTGCCTCTTTCTGCACCCTCTTGCCTCTTTCTGCACTCTTCTTGCCTCTTTCTGTACCTCTCTTGCTTCTTTCTGCACCCCTCTTGCCTCTTTCTGCACCTCTCTTGCCTCTTTCTGCACTTCTGTTCCCTCTTTCTGCACTCTCCGTTGCTTCTTTCTGCACTTCTCTTGCTTCTTTCTGCACCTCTCTTGCTTCTTTCTGCACCTCTGTGCCTCTTTCTGCACCCCTCTTCCCTCTTTCTGCACCTCTCTTGCCTCTTTCTGCACCTCTCTTGTCTCTTTCTGCACCTCTCTTGTCTCTTTCTGCACCCCTCTTGCCTCTTTCTGCACCTCTGTTGCTTCTTTCTGCACTTCTCTTGCTTCTTTCTGCACCTCTCTTGCTTCTTTCTGCACCCACTTGTGTCTCTTTCTGCACCCCTCTTGCCTCTTTCTGCACCCTCTGTTGCCTCTTTCTACACCTCTGTTCCTTCTTTCTGCACTTCTCTTGTTTCTTTCTGCACATCTCTTGCTTCTTTCTGCACCCTCTGTGCCTCTTTCTGCACCCCTCTTCCCTCTTTCTGCACCTCTCTTGCCTCTTTCTGCACCTCTCTTACTTCTTTCTGCACTACTCTTGCTTCTTTCTGCACCTCTTCGCTTCTTTCTGAACCTCTCTTGCTTCTTTCTGCACTCCTCTTGCCTCTTTCTGCACCCCTCTTGCCTCTTTCTGCACCTCTGTTGCTTCTTTCTGCACTTCTCTTGCATCTTTCTGCACCTCTCTTGCTTCTTTCTGCACCCCTCGTGCCTCTTTCTGCACCTCTCTTCCCTCTTTCTGCACTCCTCTTGCCTCTTTCTGCACCTCTGTTGCTTCTTTCTGCACTTCTTTTGTTTCTTTCTGCACCTCTCTTGCCTCTTTCTACACCTCTCTTCCCTCTTTCTGCACGTCTCTTGCCTCTTTCTGCACCCTCTGTTGCTTCTTTCTGCACTTCTCTTGCTTCTTTCTGCACCTCTCTTGCTTCTTTCTGCACCTCTCTTGCTTCTTTCTGCACCTCTCTTGCTTCTTTCTGCACCCCTCTTGCCTCTTTATGCACCTCTCTTGCCTCTTTCTGCACCCCTCTTGCCTCTTTCTGCACTTCTGTTCCTTCTTTCTGCACTTCTCTTGTTTCTTTCTGCAACTCTCTTGCTTCTTTCTGCACGCTCTCTTGCTTCTTTCTGCACCCCTCGTGCCTCTTTCTACACCTCTCTTCCCTCTTTCTGCACCTCTCTTGCCTCTTTCTGCACCTCTGTTCCTTCTTTCTGCACTTCTTTTGCTTCTTTCTGCACCTCTCTTGCTTCTTTCTGCATCCCTCTTGCCTCTTTCTGCACCTCTCTTGCCTCTTTCTGCATCTCTCTTGCTTCTTTCTGCACTTCTACTTGCTTCTTTCTGCATCTCTCTTGCTTCTTTCTGCACTCCTCTTCCCTCTTTCTGCACTCCTCTTGCCTCTTTCTGCACCTCTCTTGCCTCTTTCTGCACCTCTGTTCCTTCTTTCTGCACTTCTTTTGCTTCTTTCTGCACCTCTCTTGCTTCTTTCTACACCTCTCTTGCCTCTTTCTGCACCCCTCTTCCCTCTTTCTGTCACCTCTGTTGCCTCTTTCTGCACCTCTGTTGCTTCTTTCTGCACTTCTCTTGTTTCTTTCTGGACCTCTCTTGCTTCTTTCTGCACCCCTCGTGCATCTTTCTGCACCCCTCGTGCATCTTTCTGCACCTCTCTTGCCTCTTTCTGCACCTCTGTTCCTTCTTTCTGCACTTCTTTTGTCTCTTTCTGCACCTCTGTTGCTTCTTTCTGCACCTCTCTTGCTTCTTTCTGCACCTACTCGTTGCTTCTTTCTGCACCCTCTTGCCATCTTTCTGCACCTCTCTTGCCTCTTTCTGCACCTCTGTTCCTTCTTTCTGCTCTTCTCTTGATTCTCTCTGCACCTCTCTTGCTTCTTTCTACACCTCTCTTGCCTCTTTCTGCACCCCTTTTGGCTCTTTCTGCACCTCTGTTGCTTCTTTCTGCACTTCTCTTGCCTCTTTCTGCACCTATGTCCCTTCTTTCTGCACTTCTCTTGCTTCTTTCTGCACCTCTCTTGCCTCTTTCTGCACCTCTCGTGCCTCTTTCTGCACCTCTCTTGCCTCTTTCTGCACTCTTCTTGCTTCTTTCTGCACTCTCTAGCTTCTTTCTGCACCCCTCTTGCCTCTTTCTGCACCCCTCTTGCCTCTTTCTGCACTTCTGTTCCCTCTTTCTGCACTCCTGTTGCTTCTTTCTGCACTTCTCTTGCTTCTTTCTGCACCTCTCTTGCTTCTTATTGCACCCCTCTTGCCTCTTTCTGCACCCCTCTTGCCTCTTTCTGCACTCTCTCTTGCCTCTTTCTGCACCTCTATTGCTTCTTTCTGCACCTCTTTTGCCTCTTTCTGCACCCCTCTTGCCTCTTTCTGCACCTCTGTTCCTTCTTTCTGCACTTCTCTTGCTTCTTTCTGCAGCTCTCTTGCTTCTTTCTGCACCCTCTTGTGTCTTTCTCCACCCCTCTTCCCTCTTTCTTCACCCTTCTTGCCTCTTTCTGCACCTCTGTTCCTTCTTTCTGCACTTCTTTTGTTTCTTTCTGCACTCTCTTGCTTCTTTCTGCACCCCATGTGCCTCTTTCTGCACCCCTCTTCCCTCTTTCTGCACACCTCTTGCCTCTTTCTGCACCTCTGTTGCTTCTTCCTGCACTACTCTTGCTTCTTTCTGCACCTCTTCGCTTCTTTCTGCACCACTCATGCTTCTTTCTGCACCCCTCTTCCCTCTTTCTGCACCCCTCTTGCCTCTTTCTGCACCTCTGTTGCTTCGTTCTGCTCTTCTTTTGTATCTTTCTGCACCTCTCTTGCTTCTTTCTGCACCCTCTTGCCTCTTTCTGCCATCGCTCTTCCCTCTCTATGCACTCCTCTTGCCTCTTTCTGCACCTCTGTTGCTTCTTTCTGCACTTCTCTTCAGTTTCTTTTTGCACCCCTCTTGCCTCTTTCTGCACCTGTTCCTTCTTTCTGCACTTCTTTTGTTTCTTTCTGCCCCTCTGTTGCTTCGTTCTGCACTTCTTTTGTTTCTTTCTGCACCTCTGTTGCTTCTTCCTACACTACCCTTGCTTCTTTCTGCTCCTCTTTGCTTCTTTCTGCACCACTCGTGCTTTTTTCTGCACCCCTCTTCCCTCTTTCTGCACCCCTCTTGCCTCTTTCTGCACTTCTGTTCCTTCTTTCTGCTCTTCTTTTGCTTCTTTCTGCACCTCTCTTGCTTCTTTCTGCATGCCTCTTGCTTCTTTCTGCACCCCTCGTGCCTCTTTCTACACCTCTCTTCCCTCTTTCTGCACCACTCTTGCCTCTTTCTGCACCTCTGTTCCTTCTTTCTGCACTTCTTTTGTTTCTCTCTGTCACCTCTCTTGTTTCTTTCTGTATCCCTCTTGCCTCTATCTCCACCCCACTCCCCCCTTTCTGCATTTCTGTTGCTTCTTTCTGCATTTCAGTTGCTTCTTTCTGCATCTCTCTTGCTTTTTTCTGCACTCCTCCTCCCTCTTTCTGCACTCCTCTTGCCTCTTTCTGCACCCCTCTTGCCTCTTTCTGCACCTCTGTTCCTTCTTTCTGCACTTATTTTGTTTCTTTCTGCAGGTCTCTTGCTTCTTCCTATACCCCCTGCCTCTTTCTCCACCCCTCTTCCCTCTTTCTTCACCCCTGTTGCCTCTTTCTCCACCCCTGTTCCTTCTTTTTGCACTTCTTTTGTTTCTTTCTGCACATCTCTTGCTTCTTTCTGCACCCCTCGTGCCTCTTTCTGCTCTCCTCTTCCATCTTTTTGCACCCCTCTTTCCTCTTTCTGCACCTCTGTTCCTTCTTTCCGCTCTTCTTTTGTTTCTTTCTGCACCTCTGTTGCTTCTTCCTACACTACTCTTGCTTCTTTCTGCACCACTCGTGCTTCTTTCTGCACCCTCTTCCATCTTTCTGCACCCCTCTTTCCTCTTTCTGCACCTCTGTTCCTTCTTTCTGCTCTTCTTTTGTTTCTTTCTGTACCTCTCTTGCTTCTTTCTGCACCCCTCTTTCCACTTTCTCCACCCCTCATCCCTCTTTCTGCACCTCTGTTGCTTCTTTCTGCACTTCTCTTCCTGCTTTCTGCACCTATGTCCCTTCTTTCTGTATTTCTCTTGCTTCTTTCTGCATCTCTCTTGCTTTTTTCTGCACCCTGTGCCTCTTTCTGCACCCCTCTTCCCTCTTTCTGCACCCCTCTTCCCTCTTTCTGCACTCTTCTTGCCTCTTTCTGTACCTCTAGCTTCTTTCTGCACCCCTTTTGCCTCTTCCTGCACCCCTCTTGCCTCTTTCTGAACTTCTGTTCCCCCCTTTCTGCATCTCTGTTGCTTCTTTCTGTATTTCTCTTGCTTCTTTCTGCATCTCTCTTGCTTTTTTCTGCACCCTGTGCCTCTTTCTGCACCCCTCTTCCCTCTTTCTGCACTCTTCTTGCCTCTTTCTGTACCTCTGTGCTTCTTTCTGCACCTCTCTTTGCCTCTTTCTGCACCCCTCTTGCCTCTTTCTGCACCTCTGTTCCTTCTTTCTGCACTTCTCTTGTTTCTTTCTGCAGCTCTCTTGCTTCTTTCTGCACCCACTTGTGTCTTTTTCCACCCCTCTTCCCTCTTTCTTCACCCTTGTTGCCTCTTTCTACACCTCTGTTCCTTCTTTCTGCACTTCTTTTGTTTCTTTCTGCACATCTCTTGCTTATTTATGCACCCCATGTGCCTCTTTCTGCACCTCTCTTCCCTCTTTTTGCACACCTCTTGCCTCTTTCTGCACCTCTGTTGCTTCTTCCTGCACTACTCTTGCTTCTTTCTGCACCTCTTCGCTTCTTTCCGCACCACTCATGCTTCTTTCTGCACCCCTCTTCCCTCTTTCTGCACCCCTCTTGCCTCTTTCTGCACCTCTGTTGCTTCGTTCTGCACTTCTTTTGTATCTTTCTGCACCTCTCTTGCTTCTTCCTGCACCCCTCGTGCCTCTTTCTGCACCGCTCTTCCCTCTCTATGCACTCCTCTTGCCTCTTTCTGCACCTCTGTTGCTTCTTTCTGCACTTCTTCAGTTTCTTTTTGCACCCCTCTTGCCTCTTTCTGCACCTCTGTTCCTTCTTTCTGCACTTCTTTTGTTTCTTTCTGCCCCTCTGTTGCTTCGTTCTGCACTTCTTTTGTTTCTTTCTGCACCTCTCTTGCTTCTTCCTACACTACCCTTGCTTCTTTCTGCTCCTCTTTGCTTCTTTCTGCACCACTCGTGCTTTTTCTGCACCCTCTTGCCTCTTTCTGCACCCCTCTTGCCTCTTTCTGCACTTCTGTTCCTTCTTTCTGCTCTTCTTTTGTTTCTTTCTGCACCTCTCTTGCTTCTTTCTACACCCCTCTTGCCTCTTTCTCCATCACTCATCCCTCTTTCTGCACCTCTGTTGCTTCTTTCTGCACTTCTCTTGCTTCTTTTTGCACCACTGTCCCTTCTTTCTGTAACCCTCTTGCCTCTTTCTGCACTCCTCTTCCGTCATTTTTCACCCTTCGTACCTCTTTCTGCATTCCTCTTCTATCTTTTTGCACCCCTCTTGCCTCTTTCTGCACCTCTGTTGCTTCTTCCTACACTACTCTTTCTTCTTTCTTCACCCCTTTTGCCTCTTTCTGCACCCCTCTTGCCTATTTCTGCACCTCTGTTCCTTCTTTCTGCACTTCTTTTGTTTCTTTCTGCACCCCTCTTCCCTCTTTCTTCACCCTTGTTGCCTCTTTCTACACCTCTGTTCCTTCTTTCTGCTCTTTTTTTGTTTCTTTCTGCACCTCTGTTGCTTCTTCCTACACTACTCTTGCTTCTTTCTGCACCACTCGTGCTTCTTTCTGCACCCCTCTTCCCTCTTTCTGCACCCCTCTTTCCTCTTTCTGCACCTCTGTTCCTTCTTTCTGCTCTTCTTTTGTTTCTTTCTGCACCTCTCTTGCTTCTTTCTGCACCCCTCTTGCCTCTTTCTCCACCCCTCATCCCTCTTTCTGCACCTCTGTTGCTTCTTTCTGCACTTCTCTTCCTGCTTTCTGCACCTATGTCCCTTCTTTCTGCAAACCTTGTGCCTTTTTCTGCACCCCTCTTCCCTCTTCCTGCACCCCTCTTGCTTCTTTCTGAACTTCTGTTCCCCCTTTCTGCATCTCTGTTACTTCTTTCTGTATTTCTCTTGCTTCTTTCTGCATCTCTCTTGCTTTTTTCTGCACCCTGTGCCTCTTTCTGCACCCCTCTTCCCTCTTTCTGCACTCTTCTTGCCTCTTTCTGTACCTCTAGCTTCTTTCTGCACCCCTTTTGCCTCTTTCTGCACCCCTCTTGCCTCTTTCTGCACCTCTGTTCCTTCTTTCTGCACTTCTTTTGTTTCTTTCTGCAGCTCTCTTGCTTCTTTCTGCACCCACTTGTGTCTTTCTCCACCCCTCTTCCCTCTTTCTTCACCCTGTTGCCTCTTTCTACACCTCTGTTCCTTCTTTCTGCACTTCTTTTGTTTCTTTCTGCACATCTCTTGCTTATTTCTGCACCCCTTGTGCCTCTTTCTGCACCCCTCTTCCCTCTTTTTGCACACCTCTTGCCTCTTTCTGCACCTCTGTTGCTTCTTCCTGCACTACTCTTGCTTCTTTCTGCACCTCTTCGCTTCTTTCCGCACCACTCATGCTTCTTCTGCACCCCTCTTCCCTCTTTCTGCACCCCTCTTGCCTCTTTCTGCACCTCTGTTGCTTCGTTCTGCACTTCTTTTGTTTCTTTCTGCACCTCTGTTGCTTCTACCTACATTACCCTTGCTTCTTTCTGCTCCTCTTTGCTTCTTTCTGCAACACTCGTGCTTTTTCCTGCACCCCTCTTCCCTCTTTCTGCACCCCTCTTGCCTCTTTCTGCACTTCTGTTCCTTCTTTCTGCTCTTCTTTTGTTTCTTTCTGCACCTCTCTTGCTTCTTTCTGCACCCCTCTTGCCACTTTCTCCACTCCTGTTCCCCATTTTTGCATCTCTGTTGCTTCTTTCTGCACTTCTCGTGCCTCTTTCTCCATCCCTCATCCCTCTTTCTGCACCTTTGTTGCTTCTTTCTGCACTTCTCTTGCTTCTTTTTGCACCACTGTCCCTTCTTTCTGCAACCCTTGTGCCTCTTTCTGCACTCCTCTTCCATCATTTTGCACCCCTCGTGCCTCTTTCTGCATTCCTCTTCTATCTTTTTGCACCCCTCTTGCCTCTTTCTGCACCTCTGTTGCCTCTTCCTACACTACTCTTTCTTCTTTCTTCACTCCTTTTGCCTCTTTCTGCACCCCTCTTGCCTATTTCTGCACCCTCTGTTCCTTCTTTCTGCACTTCTTTTGTTTCTTTCTGCACCCCTCTTCCTCTTTCTTCACCCTTGTTGCCTCTTTCTACACCTCTGTTCTTCTTTCTGCTCTTCTTTTGTTTCTTTCTGCACCTCTGTTGCTTCTTCCTACACTACTCTTGCTTCTTTCTGCACCACTCGTGCTTCTTTCTGCACCCCTCTTCCCTCTTTCTGCACCCCTCTTTCCTCTTTCTGCACCTCTGTTCCTTCTTTCTGCTCTTCTTTTGTTTCTTTCTGCACCTCTCTTGCTTCTCTCTGCACCCCTCTTGCCTCTTTCTGCACCTCTGTTGCTTCTTTCTGCACTTCTCTTCCTGCTTTCTGCACCTATGTCCCTTCTTTCTGCAAACCTTGGGCCTCTTTCTGAACCCCTCTTCCCTCTTCCTGCACCCCTCTTGCTTCTTTCTGAACTTCTGTTCCCCCCTTTCTGCATCTCTGTTACTTCTTTCTGTATTTCTCTTGCTTCTTTCTGCATCTCTCTTGCTTTTTTCTGCACCCTGTGCCTCTTTCTGCACCCCTCTTCCCTCTTTCTGCACTCTTCTTGCCTCTTTCTGTACCTCTAGCTTCTTTCTGCACCCCGTTTGCCTCTTTCTGCACCCCTCTTGCCTCTTTCTGCACCTCTGTTCCTTCTTTCTGCACTTCTTTTGTTTCTTTCTGCAGCTCTCTTGCTTCTTTCTGCACCACTTTGTGACTTTCTCCACCCCTCTTCCCTCTTTTTGTCACCCCTTGTTGCCTCTTTCTACACCTCTGTTCCTTCTTTCTGCACTTCTTTTGTTTCTTTCTGCACATCTCTTGCTTATTTCTGCACCCCTTGTGCCTCTTTCTGCACCCTCTTCAATCTTTTTGCACACCTCTTGCCTCTTTCTGCACCTCTGTTGCTTCTTCCTGCACCTACTCTTGCTTCTTTCTGCACCTCTTCGCTTCTTTCCGCACCACTCATGCTTCTTTCTGCACCCCTCTTCCCTCTCTATGCACTCCTCGTGCCTCTTTCTGCACCTCTGTTGCTTCTTTCTGCACTTCTTTTGTTTCTTTTTGCACCCCTCTTGCCTCTTTCTGCACCTCTGTTCCTTCGTTCTGCACTTCTTTTGTTTCTTTCTGCACCTCTGTTGCTTCTTCCTACACTACCCTTGCTTCTTTCTGCACTTCTGTTCCTTCTTTCTGCTCTTCTTTTGTTTCTTTCTGCACCTCTCTTGCTTCTTTCTGCACCCCTCTTGCCACTTTCTCCACTCCTGTTCCCCCTTTTCGCATCTCTGTTGCTTCTTTCTGCACTTCTCGTGCCTCTTTCTCCATCCCTCATCCCTCTTTCTGCACCTCTGTTGCTTCTTTCCGCACTTCTCTTGCTTCTTTTTGCACCACTGTCCCTTCTTTCTACAACCCTCGTGCCTCTTTCTGCACTCTCTTCCGTCATTTTTCACCCCTCGTACCTCTTTCTGCACTCCTCTTCTATCTTTTTGCACCGCTCTTTCCTCTTTTTGCACCTCTGTTGCTTCTTCCTGCACTACTCTTTCTTCTTTCTTCACCTCTCTTGCCTCTTTCTGCACTCCTCTTGCCTCATTTCTGCACCTCTGTTCCTTCTTTCTGCACCTTCTTTTGTTTCTTTCTGCACCCCTCTTCCCTACTTTCTGCACCTCTGTTGCCTCTTTCTACACATCTGTTCCTTCTTTCTGCATTTCTTTTTTCTTTCTGCACATCTCTTGCTTATTTCTGCACCCCTTGTGCCTCTTTCTGCACCCCTCTTCCCTCTTTTTGCACCCCTCTTGCCTCTTTCTGCACCTCTGTTGCTTCTTTCTGCACTTCTTTTGTTTCTTTCTGCAGCTCTCTTGCTTCTTTCTGCACCCCCTGACTCTTTCTCCACCCCTCTTCCCTATTTCTTCATCCCTGTTGCCCTTTTCTGCACCTCTGTTCCTTCTTTCTGCACTGTTTTTCTTTCTTTCTGCACATCTCTTGCTCCTTTCTGCACCTCGTGCCTCATTCACACCCTCTTCCCTCTTTCTGCACCTCTCTTGCCTCTTTCTGCACCTCTTGTTCCTTCTTTCTGCACTTCTTTTGCTTCTTTCTGCAACTTCTCTTGCTTCTTTCTGCACGCCTCTTGCTTCTTTCTGCACCTCGTCGTGCCTCTTTCTACACCTCTCTTCCCTCTTTCTGCACCACTCTTGCCTCTTTCTGCACTCTCTGTTCCTTCTTTCTGCACTTCTTTTGCTTCTCTCTGCACCTCTTTTGTTTCTTTCTGTATCCCTCTTGCCTCTATCTCCACCCCTCTACCTCTTTCTGCATCTCTGTTGCTTCTTTCTGCATTTCTCTTGCTTCTTTCTGCATCTCTCTTGCTTTTTCTGCACCCCTCATCCCTCTTTCTGCACTCCTCTTGCCTCTTTCTGCACCCCTCTTGCCTCTTTCTGCATCTCTGTTCCTTCTTTCTGCACTTCTTTTGTTTCTTTCTGTAGCTCTCTTGCTTCTTTATGCCCCCACTTGCCTCTTTCTCCACCCCTCTTCCCTCTTTCTTCACCCTTGTTGCCTCTTTCTACACCTCTGTTCCTTCTTTCTGCACATCTTTTGTTTCTTTCTCCAACTCTCTTGCTTCTTTCTGCACGCCACTTGCTTTTCTCTGCACCCCTTATGCCTCTTTCATTCCCCACTTCCCTCTTTCTGCACCTCTGTTCCTTCTTTCTGCACCTCTGTTCCTTCTTTCTGCACTTCTTTTGTTTTTTTCTGCAACTCTCTTGCTTCTTTCTGCACGCCTCTTGCTTCTTTCTGCACCCCTTGTGCCTCTTTCATTCCCGTCTTCCCTCTTTCTGCACCTCTGTTCCTTCTTTCTGCACCTCTGTTCCTTCTTTCTTCACTTCTTTTGTTTCTTTCTGCCCCTCTTTTGTTTCTTTCTGTATACCTCTTGCCTCTTTCTCCACCCCACTTCCCCCTTTCTGCATTTCTGTTGCTTCTTTCTGCATTTCTCTTGCTTCTTTCTGCATCTCTCTTGCTTCTTTCTGCACCCCTTGTGCCTCTTTCTGCACCCCTCATCCCTCTTTCTGCACCCCTCTTGCCTCTTTCTGCACCTCTGTTGCTCCTTTCTGCACTTCTTTTGTTTCTTTCTACACCTCTCTTGCTTCTTTCTGCACCACTCTTGCCACTTTCTACACCCCTGTACCCCCTTTTTGCATCTCTGTTGCTTCTTTCTGCACTTCTTTTGCCTCTTTCTCCACCCCTCATCCCTCTTTCTGCACCTCTGTTGCTTCTTTCTGCACTTCTCTTCCTTCTTTATGCACCTCTATCCCTTCTTTCTGCAACCCTTTTGCCTCTTTCTGCACCCCTCTTCCCTCTTTTTGCACCCTTCTTCCCTCTTTTTGCACCCCTCTTGCCTCTTTCTGCACCTCTACTCCTTCTTTCTGTACTTCTTTTGTTTCTTTCTGCAACTCTCTTGCTTCTTTCTACACGCCTCTTGCTTCTTTCTGCACCCCTCGTGCCTCTTTCACACCCCTCTTCCCTATTTCTGCATCCCTCTTGCCTCTTTCGGCACCTCTGTTCCTTCTTTCTGCACTTCTTATGTTTCTTTCTGCAGCTCTCTTGCTTCTTTCTGCATGCCTCTTGCTTCTTTCTGCACCCCTCGTGCCTCTTTCACACCCCTCTTCCCTATTTCTGCACCCCTCATCCCTCTTTCTGCACTTCTCTTCCTTCTTTCTGCACCTCTTTCCCTTCTTTCTGCAACCCTTGCGCCTCTTTCTGCACCCCTCTTCTCTCTTTCTGCACTCCTCTTTCCTCTTTCTGCACTCTGCTGTTGTCTTCTTTCTGCACTTCTCTTGTTTCTTTCTGCAACTCTCTTCCTTCTTTCTGCACCCCTCTTGCCTCTTTCTGCACCCCTCTTGCCTCTTTCTGCACCTCTGTTTGCTTCTTCCTACACTAACATTGCTTCTTTCTCTGCATCCTCTTGCTTCTTTCTGCACCCTCATGCCTCTTTCACACCCCTCTTCCCTCTTCTTACCCTTCTTGCCTCTTTCTGCACCCCTCTGTTCCTTCTTTCTGCACTTCTTTTGTTTCTTTCTGCAGCTCTCTTGCTTCTTTCTGCACTCCTCTTGCCTCTTTCTCCTCCCTCTTCCCTCTTTCTTCACCTCTGTTGCCTCTTTCTGTTCCTCTGTTCCTTCTTTCTGCACTTCTTTTGTTTATTTCTGCACATCCCTTGTTCCTTTCTGCACCCTCTGTGCCTCCATTCACACCCCTCTTCCCTCTTTCTGCACCCTCTTGCCTATTTCTGGACCTCTGTTCCTTCTTTCTGCACTTCTTTTGTTTCATTCTGCAACTCTCTTACTTCTTTCTGCACACCTCTTGCTTCTTTCTGCACCCCTTGTGCCTCTTTCTTTCCCCTCTTCCCTCTTTCTGCACCTCTGTTCCTTCTTTCTGCACCTCTGTTCCTTCTTTCTGCACAGCTTTTGTTTCTTTCTGCACATCTTTTGCTCCTTTCTGCACCCCTCGTGCCTCATTCACACCCCTCTTCCCTCTTTCTGCACCACTCTTGCCTCTTTCTGCACCTCTGTTCGCTTCTTTCTGCACTTCTTTTGTTTCTCTCTCCACCTCTTCTTGTTTCTTTCTGCATCCCTCTTGCCTCTTTCTGCAACCCTCACTTCCTCTTTCTCTGCATCTCTGTTGCTTCTTTCTGCATTTCTCTTGCTTCTATCTGCATCTCTCTTGCTTCTTTCTGCACCTCTGTTCCTTCTTTCTGCACTTCTTCGCTTCTTTCTGCAACTCTCTTGCTTCTTTCTGCACTGCCTCTTGCTTCTTTCTGCACCCCTCGTGTCTCTTTCTGCACCCCTTTTGCCTCTTTCTGCACCAATCTTGCCTCTTTCTGCACCTCTGTTCCTTCTTTCTGCACTTCTTTTGCTTCTCTCTCCACCTCTTTTGTTTCTTTCTGTATCCCTCTTGCCTCTTTCTCCACCCCACTTCCCCTTTTCTGCATCTCTGTTGCTTCTTTCCGCATTTCTCTTGCTTCTATCTGCATCTCTCTTGCTTTTTTCTGCACCCTGTGCCTCTTTCTGCTCCCCTAATCCCTCTTTCTGCACTCCTCTTGCCTCTTTCTGCTCCTCTCACTTCTTTCTGCACCCCTTTTGTCTCTTTCTGCACCCTCTTGCCTCTTTCTGCACCTGTTCCTTCTTTCTGCACTTCTTTTGTTTCTTTCTGCAGCTCTCTTGCTTCTTTCTGCACCCACTTGCGTCTTTCTCCACCCCTCTTCCCTCTTTCTTCATCCTTGTTGCCTCTTTCTACATCTCTGTTCCTTCTTTCTGCACTTCTTTTATTTCTTTCTGCATATCTCTTACTTATTTCTGCACCCCTTGTACCTCTTTCTGCACCCCTCTTCCCTCTTTTGCACCCTCTTGCCTCTTTCTGCACCTCTGTTGCTTCTTCCTGCACCTACTCTTGCTTCTTTCTGCACCTCTTTGCTTCTTTCCGCACCACTCATGCTTCTTTCTGCACCCCTCTTCCCTCTTTCTGCACCCCTCTTGCCTCTTTCTTGCACCTCTGTTGCTTCTTTCTGCACTTCTTTTGTTTCTTTCTACACTCTCTTGCTTCTTTCTGCACTACCTCTTGCCACTTTCTACACCCCTGTACCCCTTTTTGCATCTCTGTTGCTTCTTTCTGCACTCTCTTGCCTCTTTCTCCACCCCTCATCCCTCTTTCTGCACCTCTGTTGCTTCTTTCTGCACTTCTCTTCCTTCTTTATGCACCTCTATCCCTTTCTGCAACCCTTTTGCCTCTTTCTGCACCCCTCTTCCCTCTTTTTGCACCCCTCTTCCCTCTTTTTGCACCCCTCTTGCCTCTTTCTGCACCTCTACTCCTTCTTTCTGCACTTCTTTTGTTTCTTTCTGCAACTCTCTTGCTTCTTTCTACACGCCTCTTGCTTCTTTCTGCACCCCTCGTGCCTCTTTCACACCCCTCTTCCCTATTTCTGCATCCCTCTTGCCTCTTTCGGCACCTCTGTTCCTTCTTTCTGCACTTCTTATGTTTCTTTCTGCAGCTCTCTTGCTTCTTTCTGCATGCCTCTTGCTTCTTTCTGCACCCCTCGTGCCTCTTTCACACCCCTCTTCCCTATTTCTGCACCCCTCATCCCTCTTTCTGCACTTCTCTTCCTTCTTTCTGCACCTCTTTCCCTTCTTTCTGCAACCCTTGCGCCTCTTTCTGCACCCCTCTTCTCTCTTTCTGCACTCCTCTTTCCTCTTTCTGCACCTCTGTTGCTCCTTTCTGCACTTCTTTTGTTTCTTTCTGCATCTCTCTTCCTTCTTTCTGCACCCCTCTTCCCTCTTTCTGCACCCCTCTTGCCTCTTTCTGCACCTCTGTTGCTTCTTCCTACACTAACATTGCTTCTTTCTGCACGCCTCTTGCTTCTTTATGCACCCCTCATGCCTCTTTCACACCCCTCTTCCCTCTTTTTGCACCCTTCTTGCCTCTTTCTGCACCTCTGTTCCTTCTTTCCGCACTTCTTTTGTTTCTTTTTGTAGCTCTCTTGCTTCTTTCTGCACTCCCTTGCCTCTTTCTCCATCCCTCTTCCCTCTTTCTTCACCCCTGTTGCCTCTTTCTGTTCCTCTGTTCCTTCTTTCTGCAATTCTTTTGTTTATTTCTGCACATCCCTTGTTCCTTTCTGTACCCCTCGTGCCTCATTCACACCCCTCTTCCCTCTTTCTGCACCCCTCTTGCCTATTTCTGCACCTCTGTTCCTTCTTTCTGCACTTCTTTTGTTTCTTTCTGCAACTCTCTTGCTTCTTTCTGCACACCTCTTGCTTCTTTCTGCACCCCTTGTGCCTCTTTCTTTCCCCTCTTCCCTCTTTCTGCACCTCTGTTCCTTCTTTCTGCACCTCTGTTCCTTCTTTCTGCACATCTTTTGTTTCTTTCTGCACATCTTTTGCTCCTTTCTGCACCCCTCGTGCCTCATTCACACCCCTCTTCCCTCTTTCTTCACCCCTCTTGCCTCTTTCTGCACCTCTGTTCCTTCTTTCTGCACTTCTTTTGTTTCTCTCTGCACCTCTCTTGTTTCTTTCTGTATCCCTCTTGCCTCGTTCTCCACCCCACTCCTCCTTTTCTGCATCTCTGTTGCTTCTTTCTGCATTTCTCTTGCTTCTATCTGCATCTCTCTTGCTTTTTTCTGCACCTCTGTTCCTTCTTTCTGCACTTCTTTTGTTTCTTTCTGCAACTCTCTTGCTTCTTTCTGCACGCCTCTTGCTTCTTTCTGCACCCCTCGTGTCTCTTTCACACCCCTTTTCCCTCTTTCTGCACCAATCTTGCCTCTTTCTGCACCTCTGTTCCTTCTTTCTGCACTTCTTTTGTTTCTCTCTCCACCTCTTTTGTTTCTTTCTGTATCCCTCTTGCCTCGTTCTCCACCCCACTCCCCCTTTTCTGCATCTCTGTTGCTTCTTTCCGCGCATCTCTCTTGCTTTTTTCTGCACCCTGTGCCTCTTTCTGCTCCCCTCATCCCTCTTTCTGCACTCCTCTTGCCTCTTTCTGCTCCTCTCGCTTCTTTCTGCACCCCTTTTGTCTCTTTCTGCACCCTCTTGCCTCTTTCTGCACCTCTGTTCCTTCTTTCTGCACTTCTTTTGTTTCTTTCTGCAGCTCTCTTGCTTCTTTCTGCACCCACTTGTGTCTTTCTCCACCCCTCTTCCCTCTTTCTTCACCCTTGTTGCCTCTTTCTACACCTCTGTTCCTTCTTTCAGCACTTCTTTTGTTTCTTTCTGCACATCTCTTGCTTATTTCTGCACCCCTTGTGCCTCTTTCTGCACCCCTCTTCCCTCTTTTTGCACCCCTCTTGCCTCTTTCTGCACCTCTTTGCTTCTTTCCGCACCACTCATGCTTCTTTCTGCACCCCTCTTCCCTCTTTCTGCACCCCTCTTGCCTCTTTCTACACCTCTGTTGCTTCGTTCTGCACTTCTTTTGTTTCTTTCTCCAACTCTCTTGCTTCTTTCTGCACGCCTCTTGCTATTTTCTGCACCCCTTGTGCCTCTTTCATTCCCCTCTTCCCCCTTTCTGCACCTCTGTTCCTTCTTTCTGACCCTCTGTTCCTTCTTTCTGCACTTCTTTTGTTTCTTTCTGCACCTCTTTTGTTTCTTTCTGTATCCCTCTTGCCTCTTTCTCCACCCCACTTCCCCTTTTCTGCATCTCTGATGTTTCTTTCTGCACTCCTCTTGCTTCTTTCTACACCTCTCTCGCTTCTTTCTGCACCACTTGTGCTTCTCTCTGCACCCCTCTTCCCTCTTTCTGCACTCCTCTTGCCTATTTCTGCACCTCTGTTCCTTCTTTCTGTACTTCTTTTGTTTCTTTCTACACCTCTCTTGCTTCTTTCTGCACCTCTTTGCTTCTTTCTGCACCACTTGTGCTTCTTTCTGCAACCCTCTTCCCTCTTTCTGCACCCCTCTTGCCTCTTTCTGCACCTCTGTTCCTTCTTTCTGCTCTTCTTTTGTTTCTTTCTGCAATCTTTTGCTTCTTTCTGCACCCCTCTTGCCACTTTCTCCACCCGTTCCCCCTTTTTGCATCTCTGTTGCTTCTTTCTGCACTTCTTTTGCCTCTTTCTCCACCCTCATCCCTCTTTCTGCACCTCTGTTGCTTCTTTCTGCACCTCTCTTCCTTCTTTCTGCACCTCTATCCCTTCTTTCTGCAACCCTTGTGCCTCTTTCTGCACCCCCTTGCCTCTTTCTACGCCTGAGTTCCTTCTTTCTGCATTTCTTTTGTTTCTTTCTGCAGCTCTCTTGCTTCTTCCTGTACCCCCTGCCTCTTTCTCCACCCCTCTTCCCTCTTTCTTCACCCCTGTTGCCTCTTTCTGCACCCCTGTGCCTTCTTTTTGCACTTCTTTTGTTTCTTTCTGCACATCTCTTGCTTCTTTCTGCACCCCTCGTGCCTCTTTCTGCACTCCTCTTCCATCTTTTTGCACCCCTCTTTCCTCTTTCTGCACCTCTGTTCCTTCTTTCTGCTCTTCTTTTGTTTCTTTCTGCACCTCTGTTGCTTCTTCCTACACTACTCTTGCTTCTTTCTGCACCACTCGTGCTTCTTTCTGCACTCTCTCTTCTGCACCCCTCTTTACTTTTCTGCACCTCTGTTCCTCTATCTGCCTCTTTTGTTTCTTCTGCATCTCTCTTGCTTCTTTCTGCACTCCTCTTGCCACTTTCTCCACCCCTGTTCCCCCTTTTGCATCTCTGTTGCTTCTTTCTGCACTTCTCTTGCCTCTTTCTCCACCCCTCATCCCTCTTTCTGCACCTCTGTTGCTTCTTTCTGCACTTCTTTTCCTGCTTTCTGCACCTATGTCCCTTCTTTCTGCAAACCTTGTGCCTCTTTCTGCACCCCTCTTCCCTCTTCCTGCACCCCTCTTGCCTCTTTCTGAACTTCTGTTCCCCCCTTTCTGCATCTCTGTTGCTTCTTTCTGTATTTCTCTTGCTTCTTTCTGCATCTCTCTTGCTTTTTTCTGCACCCCGTGCCTCTTTCTGCACCCCTCATCTTGCCTCTTTCTGCACTCTTCTTGCCTCTTTCTGTACCTCCAGCTTCTTTCTGCACCCCTTTTGCCTCTTTCTGCACCCCTCTTGCCTCTTTCTGCACCTCTGTTCCTTCTTTCTGCACTTCTTTTGTTTCTTTCTGCAGCTCTCTTGCTTCTTTCTGCACCCACTTGTGTCTTTCTCCACCCCTCATCCCTCTTTCTTCAACCTTGTTGCCTCTTTCTACACCTCTGTTCCTTCTTTCTGCACTTCTTTTGTTTCTTTCTGCACATCTCTTGCTTATTTCTGCACCCCTTGTGCCTCTTTCTGCACCCCTCTTCCCTCTTTTTGCACCCCTCTTCCCTCTTTCTGCACCCCTCTTGCCTCTTTCTGCACCTGTCTTGCTTCTTCCTGCACCCCTCGTGCCTCTTTCTGCACCGCTCTTCCCTCTCTATGCACTCCTCTTGCCTCTTTCTGCACCTCTGTTGCTTCTTCCTGTACTACTCTTGCTTCTTTCTGTACCTCTTTGCTTCTTTCTGCACCACTCATACTTCTTTCTGCACCCCTCTTCCCTCTTTCTGCACCCCTCTTGCCTCTTTCTGCACCTGTCTTGCTTCTTCCTGCACCCCTCGTGCCTCTTTCTGCACCGCTCTTCCCTCTCTATGCACTCCTCTTGCCTCTTTCTGCACCTCTGTTGCTTCTTTCTGCACTTCTTTTGTTTCTTTTTGCACCCCTCTTCCCTCTTTCTACACCTCTGTTCCTTCTTTCTGAACTTCTGTTCCTCCCTTTCTGTACCTCTGTTGCTTCGTTCTGTATTTCTCTTGCTTCTTTCTGAATCTCTCTTGCTTTTTTCTGCACCCCGTGCCTCTTTCTGCACCCCTCATCCCTCTTTCTGCACTCTTCTTGCCTCTTTCTGTACCTCTAGCTTGTTTCTGCACCCCTTTTGCCTCTTTCGGCACCCCTCTTCCCTCTTTCTGCACCTCTGTTCCTTCTTTCTGTACTTCTTTTGTTTCTTTCTGCAGCTCTCTTGCTTCTTTGTGCACCCATTTGTGTCTTTCTCCACCCCTCTTCCCTCTTTCTTCACCCTGTTGCCTCTTTCTACACCTCTGTTCCTTCTTTCTGCACCCCTCTTGCCTCTTTCTGCACCTCTGTTGCTTTGTTCTGCACTTCTTTTGTTTCTTTCTGCACCTCTCTTGCTTCTTCCTGCACCCCTCGCGCCTCCTTTTGCACCCCTCTTCCCTCTCTATGCACTCCTTTTGCCTCTTTCTGCACCTCTGTTGCTTCTTTCTGCCCTTTTTTTTTTCTTTCTGCACCCCTCTTGCCTCTTTCTGCACCTCTGTTCCTTCTTTCTGCACCTCTTATGTTTCTTTCTGCACCTCTGTTGCTTCGTTCTGTACTTCTTTTGTTTCTTTCTGCACCTCTTTGCTTCTTTCCGCACCACTCGTGCCTCTTTCTGCACCCCTCATCCCTCTTTCTGCGCTCCTCTTGCCTCTTTCTGCACCTCTGTTGCTCCTTTCTGCACTTATTTTGTTTCTTTCTGCAACTCTCTTGCTTCTTTCTGCACCCCTCTTCCCTCTTTCTGCACCCCTCTTGCCTCTTTCTGCACCTCTGTTGCTTCTTCCTACACTAACATTGCTTCTTTCTGCACGCCTCTTGCTTCTTTATGCACCCCTCATGCCTCTTTCACACCCCTCTTCCCTCTTTTTGCACCCTTCTTGCCTCTTTCTGCACCTCTGTTCCTTCTTTCCGCACTTCTTTTGTTTCTTTCTGCACTCCCTTGCCTCTTTCTCCATCCCTCTTCCCTCTTTCTTCACCCCTGTTGCCTCTTTCTGTTCCTCTGTTCCTTCTTTCTGCAATTCTTTTGTTTATTTCTGCACACCCTTGTTCCTTTCTGCACCCCTTGTGCCTCATTCACACCCCTCTTCCCTCTTTCTGCACCCCTCTTGCCTATTTCTACACCTCTGTTCCTTCTTTCTGCACTTCTTTTGTTTCTTTCTGCAACTCTCTTGCTTCTTTCTGCATGCCTCTTGCTTCTTTCTGCACCCCTTGTGCCTCTTTCATTCCCCTCTTCCCTCTTTCTGCACCTCTGTTCCTTCTTTCTGCACCTCTGTTCCTTCTTTCTGCACATCTTTTGTTTCTTTCTGCACATCTTTTGCTCCTTTCTGCACCCCTCGTGCCTCATTCACACCCCTCTTCCCTCTTTCTGCACCGCTCTTGTATCTTTCTGCACCTCTGTTCCTTCTTTCTGCACTTCTTTTGTTTCTTTCTGCAACTCTCTTGCTTCTTCCTGCACGCCTCTTGCTTCTTTCTGCACCCCTTGTGCCTCTTTCACACCCCTCTTCCCTCTTTCTGCACCACTCTTGCCTCTTTCTGCACCTCTGTTCCTTCTTTCTGCACTTCTTTTGTTTCTCTCTGTGAGAAGTTGGCCTGGCATATGCTGTCCACTAATTATAGTGGGCACCTTGCACCAGTCCAAACAACCCCTTATTGGAGATAGGTTAAAGACAACCTTTATTGAAAGCTATCCTAGTGGTAGCTATGGAGAGCAGCCTTCAGGCTAAGTCTTGAAGGAATGTAAAGCAGCTTGTTTTACCAGTCTATAATCTCTTGAGTGACCAAATGAAAGAGGACCACACCAGGTATATATTCAAAATATATGTATTTATTACTAAACACACCCCTCTAGTCTCTTTATGAGGCTAGAGTTCAAGTACATAAATTATAAGTTAGTTATCTACAGTAATAGCACAAATACATGTTTGAGCCCCAGGGGCGTACTCAAACCATATACCAATAAAGTGGTATAAGAACCACGACTGAGCTAGACACAAGGCCTAGAGCCTGTAGAAGTGCTTGGACCACAAGGAACCACCCAAGGTAGTGACACAGGGGACCCACGGGGGACGCGTGCAGTGTATGAACACAGCCGCGAATCGCCGTTAACTTCTATGGGGAAAGTCGCGATTAGAATTTAAAAGAAAAGGGACTGTTAGAAGGTGGTTCTGACACTATGGGCCGCCCTGATTTTT